>JAGKTI010005531.1:0-16142 GCA_018397915.1 Birgus latro | reverse complement strand
CGTGCACTTCCACAGATCCAACCTACACTGACTAAAACTGTCTGGTGGCAGCAAGAACAAAATGAAAATACACCCAGCACTGAAGGGGTTAAATGTATATTAAATGCAGTATATTGTTTTTTGTCATAACTAATTTATTTATATACTATCTATCTATTGCCAGACACCATAATCCCGTAATGGGTGGCCATTTGACTTTGAGTTATTATTATTATTTTTTTTTACGGGGAGGGGCACTAACCCTCCACCAACCCACTTGCTGACACGTAGGGAGCACATATGGTTTGGTTATATGGTTAACACCCAGCATTGTAAATGGTTTCTTGGCTTACAGGAAACCATTTGGCTTGTCACTCAATGTAATGCCACCTGTAAAGGAAAGAAAAGCAGTAAGAAGTGACAGGAAATATAGGAGAAATAGGAAGAAAGGAGGGCAGGCACAGAAAAAGAATGATAAAGGCTAAGGAAGAAGTAGGCAGCACTACATCAAGTGAGTGGATGATGGTCGCCACCTACCACTATTATTTATATACGCTTCTTTAATTTAGTGTTGAAAGGACAAGTAATAGGTATTGTCTTAGCAATTTTTGGGGGTGATAATTCGGTAATTTAGCAATTTTGGGGGGTGAAAATTCGGTAAGCCGGAAAATTCGGTAATTCGAACCAGGGTAGAGCCCCATATAGTTTGGCTTATCAAGGGTTTACTGTACATTGCACTTTATTCATACACCTATAGTAAAACTTATAATTGCTTACATCTACGGTACACTTACATAGACACTTATATCTTCACTTAAAACAAGTTATGCATTAGTGTAGGGCCTTTAGCACATATCAGCATCAATCTCGTCATCGGCAACTTCTACCACTGAATCAGCCGATGGCAGAGAGGCTGTGTTCGTTTGCGATGGTTGAGAGACTGAATGAGTTACCCTCATAAAATCTCGTATGTTTCACTGTTTACAACTCTTTCCTCTCTGCAGCAAAAACTCATTTTGAATGCAGTGAAGAGACATAACATCATGAGTGCTCATGTACGTGCACTGTTCTGCAAACTTGATAAACACTGATAGACCTTTCGCAGCATCTCTCCATGACACTTTCGGCTCTGGTTCTTCCTGTTGAAAGACTGAAGGGGTTACCCTCATAAAACCTTGTATGTTTCACTGCTTACAACTCTTTCCTCTCTGCAGTAACAACTCATTTTGAATGCAGTGAAGAGACATAACATCATGAGCACTCATGTACATGCACTGTTCTGCAAACTTGATAAACACTGACAGGCCTTTTGCAGGATCTCTCCATAACACTTTCGGCTCCAGTTCTTCCTCTTCCCTGCTCTCAGCATCATTTGACTTATCTTTATTAATCACTGATGCAATGATTTCATCATCATTAAGCGATAATGTCACTGCTGGTTCATCATTATCAATGTCAACCCACTCCCCTAATGCACCATCACTTACATGAAGTGTTGTACTGGCGGCCGCAGTAGCAAATACAACCACACGCTGTAATTTTAAAATGCATATTTATTTATTTATTTACTTTTTTCTCTATTTTATTACTAATTGTGTTATTATAACAAATATACCGGTTATGGGAAGGTGCCGCTAATGGGGTTGCCGGAAAAAGGAGGTTCTACTATAGTTGCTTGGACCATTCCAGGTGTTGGAAATCATTAGAAATCATTAGAGACAGTTCAGCATATAAACTACTGATTATGTCTGACAATGAAGTGATATACCAAGCAGGAGACAAGACAAAGAAATACTATGGAACTGAGGAGTGGCTACCTAAACCACAAGAACAAGTGCAAGTATGTAGTGACTTGTGCGATTGGATCTTAGCCAAGAGTGAAGAAACATCCAGTAAGACTGATTGAGGAACTTCAGAGATAGGACAACCCTTGGATGTATGACTATACTGAAAGTATTTGTAAAGGAGGGTCATTGCCCTTAAGTGTAAAATGGGACTGTTGCATGAGGTATGCTAAACTCTGATAGTAAAAAAAGAAAAAAAAAAAGTATACTCAACTGATTTAAGTACAGTCCATCCCCTTAATACGTGAGAATTTGGGCAGTAATAGCTCTCTAGAAATTTTGCACTTTATGAATAACATGCCTCATGGGAAAATTCTAATTGGTGGGGTGGCGAACTCAAAAGTCATCCCTCTGACCCCTAGTCTGTCTTTCTGCCAATGTATTATGGGACATTAAGAACATGTACACAGTAAGTACAGCCCACACCATTGCCCCTTACCTTACCATCTATGCACAAAAGACTTAACTGACTTAAAGAGTTGGGGTTCCGGGGCAGGGTGGGGCAGTTACGGTGCCTCAGCCCTAGCACCCTTCACATCGTCCGACTCCATTGCACCACCACCATTACACTCCACATCAGTCATGAACCCCTCAAAGTCCAAGGCAGACACAACAAGCGCACCATTGTCATCATCCATGGCCAATGATGAGGGCACTGGAATTTCTTGTGGTGGAGTAAAGAAGGTGGTGATCAGAGTCTGGTGCCTTTGGTTCACTTCCTCAGCATATTTGTCTCAGTAGTAATGGACACTTTTTTCTAAGGCATCCAGAACCTCCTGAGATCTTGAGATCTCACTTTCCAGTTTTCGTTCACTGTCATTTTATTTTTAAAATCGTCAAAGGCTGCCAGGATTTTGCTTACGTTTCGGATCAGTATATCTTCAATATCCATGGCCATGGTGCCACTTCCTCGCGTGCTCTACAAGGGTAGGTCGTGTTTTGCAGCACAACACTGGATTCAGCTCACTTTGCCACTCCGATTACACAATTTCAAAACCAACTCGCGCACAACCATTTAATCCCCCCCCCCCCCCCCCCCGCCATTATGTTCTGGGCATTTCACACTGCAGAAACTCACTTATTAAGTGACTGGATTGTACTTCAAATTTCTCAGGAACTATCTATCTATCTATTGCCAGACGCCTCAATCCCGAACAGGGTGACCACAAACAAATCGCCTCCATGTTCCCGCAATGCCCATCTCAGCAGTTACTTCAGCAAACAAGGGATGAGGCTATGGCACACCTAATGTCTGACTTGGCTCATATCTCTGATTGGGGTAAAAATAATCTTGTTATTTTTAATGCATCAAAAACTCAGTTCTTTCACTTATCAACCCGACAAAATCTTCCTCAGGATTTTTTTTTTTTTTTTTATGTGTTCGACTCCGGGCATAGGCTTCACAGCCTGCTATCAAGGCCCAGCAGTCCTCCTACACTTCTACATGTCACCACTTCAGCGCTAACACCCACTGTCCATACTGAATACAGGCTAGGGCTGTTTCATACTGGACTGGTGTATTGGTATTAGCGGGGGTAATTTTACGACATGTCGGCGGGTCTTCTGGTAGACAAGTAAAGCCTGGTTTAATGAAATTCAAATCCTTAAACTGTCCCCTGCCTCAGCAAGGATTTGAACCTGGGTCCATTAGGACCACAAGCCACTAATGTTTAATAATGTCCAGCTCAGTCCTGCATCATCCTTGAACATGCTAGGGGTCTATCTGCTTCCAAGAGATTAGGTGTGCTGGGCCGACTCCGAACTTTCTTTACCCCTGCACAGATGTTGACCTTGTACACGGGTTTTATTCGCCCGTGTATGGAGTACAACTCTCATGTGTGGGGAGGCTCCCCACATGCAGTTCTTCTTAATAGGGTGGAGTCAAAGGCTTTTCGTCTCATTAACTCTCCTCCTCTTACTGATTCCCTTCAACCTTTGTCTCTTCGCCGCACTGTTGCTTCTTTATCTGTCTTCTATCGCTACTTTAATGGTCACTGTTCCTCTGAACTGTCTGCTTGCATCCCTCCACCTCTAAGACGGGCACGTAGTACCCGTCTAGCAACAAACTCTCATCCCTTTTCTGTTCAACTCTCTAATGCAAGAGTTAACCGTTACTCCCAGTCCTTCATTTATGCAACTGGTCAACTCTGGAACTGTCTCCCTCTGTCTGTATTCCCTACTTCCTATGATCTCCAATCTTTCAAACGCAGGGTGTCCAGGCATCTCGAAATGAATGGATCTTGAATTTGGCTCTCTTTAATATTGTTTTTACTTTTTCTTGGAAGGAACAATATGCGGGCCCTGGCCTTTGGTTCCTTCTTCCATGAATAAAAAAAAAAAAAAAGTCACTCTGTCCACTGCCATTTCACTGCCCAGCTCCCAGCTCACACCCCCCTATCTCATTTACCTCCCTACTCCATCCCTCCACCTCATCCTCGGCCTCCCCCTCCCTCTCCCCCCCTCCACCTTACTCACATACACTCTCCTCGTCAGTCTCTCACTCTCAATCCTCTCCACATGCCCAAACCACCTTAACATGTTTCTCCTAAAACTTCCTATCACATCCACAACCACACTACAACGCACCTTCACTTCCTCATTTGTTAGTCTGTCTCTCCATGTGACTCCACATGCTCCTCTCAAATAACTCATTTCCACTCCTCTCACTTTTGACTTCTGTCCCTCCAACAAGGTCCAAGCTTCACTTCCATATGTTAAAGTTGGTATCACAATACTGTCATGTAGCAACTTTTTCACTTCCATGCTCACTTCCCTGTTTCTTATCACTGCTTTCAATGAACCAGCAACCTTCCTTCCCTGCTGCACCCTTTCAAGCACTTAACCCTCCAGACTTCCATCCTTACTCATCACACTACCCAAGTAGTTAAATGTACTCACATTTTCCATTTCCTCCCCATCCAATCTCACTGTACATTCACTGACTTCACTTCTCTTGAAGACCATCACTTTACTCTTCCCTACATCCACCATTAGAGTCCCTACATTCACCTTTAGATTCTGCTTCTTACACACTCTCCCAAACTCATCTACCAAGCCCTGCAGCTCTCCTTTATCTTCACTTAACAATGCAGCATCATCTGCAAACAACAGTACAGGGAGCTTCCAAACACTGCCCTTTCTCACAAGAGCCGCTCCAACATCCACTGCCCGACCTTGTATCTCTTTTATCACTCCATCCATATAGAGATTGAACAACCATGGAGACATAACACATCCTTGTTTCAATCCAATCTTAAAATGGAAAAATTCACTCGGTTTGCCATCCACACACACTGCGGCATTAGCACCCTCATACATACTCTTCATAGCATTCAACAACTTCCCATCTACTCCATATATATTCTTATTACTTTCCACAATCCTTGTCTATCCACCCTGTCATATGCTTTCTCCAGATCCATGAAGGCTGCATACAACTTCTTGCCCTTCTCTAGAAACTTTTCCACTAAAGATCAAACAATGAATATCTGATCTACACAACCTCTTCCCTTACTAAAACCTCCCTGTTCTTCTCCAACTAATTCCTCTATTTCCCTAACTCTGTCAATAAGTATCCTACCATATACGTTTCCTATTACAATAAGAAGGCAAATGCCCCTATAATTACCACAAGCTTTTTTTTCCCCTTTTCCTTTGTACAGGGGAATAATTATACATGACTTCCGGGACTCTACCTTCCTCCCAGGCCAATCTGCACACCTTCCACATCCATTCTATTACTACCTTTCCCCCATGCTTCAGCTTCACCTCACACTCCATCAATTCCTGGGGTTTTCCCCATTTTAACTTCCTTCACTGCTTCTACCACTTCCATCCTGCTAATTTCTTCCTCTCTTCTCACAACCCTTCTTCTCCCAGCCATTCCCCAGCCACTTATACTTGCATTACTTTCACTGTCTATGTTCAACAAATCATTAAAGTGTTCTCACCCTCTGTTCACTTTTTCTCCCTTCTCTACTAGTAATCTACCATTTTATCTCTCATAAGGGGTCTTTGTATGCAGCATGTGTTAGGAGTGTGATGCTGTTTGGTAGTGAGACCTGGGCAGTAAAGGAAGAGGATATTCGCAGGTTTAAACGTACAGAAATGACAATGATTAGGTGGATGTGCAGTGCATCCCTGCGTGCAAGGCCTGGGGGGGCTGGGTTTACAATGGAAGAGTTGAGAGGTAGGATGGGACTGGAGTGTATTGGTGTTGTGATGAGGAGAGGTAGGCTGACGTGGTTTGGACATGTGGAGAGGATGGGGGATGATAATTGGGTACAGAGGGTGAGAGGTGTTAATATTGGGGGAGGGGTTGCGAGGGGTAGACCGAGAAAGACATGGGACGAGGTCATTAATTGTGACTTAAGTCAGGGTTAAGGGACTGAACAGGGAGGCTGCCAGGGATCGAGGAGCGTGGAGAGCCGCCATTAGGTGACCAAGGCCAACGCATGCAAGCATGTTAGAGCCTTCAAAAACGAAACGAAACGAAACAATACCCCAACTAACTTCGTTGGCACCCTGTCTAACTCTTTTTACTTTATTCCAAAACATTTTCTTACATTCCCTCCACTTTACACTCAAATTCCTTACAAAATTCCACTCTCTTCGTACTCTCTCTTACTAATCTTTTCACCTCTCTCCTCTTCTCTACATATGACTCTCTCTTCCGTCTCTCAACTTCTCCAACGCCCCTGTTCTTCATCCACTCATTATATGCTTTCTTCTTTTGTGCCACAGCCTCTCTCACCTCTTCAGCCCACCATGCTGTTCCCTGAACCCCCTTTCATCTTCTCTTCACCCCACACACCACCTCACATGCTGCACAGATTTCTTTTGTGAATATCTTGCACACACCTTCCACATCCCCCATCTGCTCCAATCTATATTTACCCAATCGCTCCTCCACTTCCCTTTTATATTCAGCGTTTATTGCATCCTCTTGTAACTTTTCTACCCTTCTTGTAAGAACTAGTTCCTCATGTCCTTCCCTTCTTCTCTTAATCCATTTTGTTTGGACCCTGATTCTGACTGCCACCAAATGGCAGTCAGAAAGTCCACTCCCCCAACCTCTATATACTCTAGCATCCATTACACATCTTCTCATCCTTTCATCCACACACACATAGTCAATCACTGCCTTCCGTTCACTCAGTTCACCATCCACCCTTCTCAACACTCGCCATGTATACCTATGGACCACCTGCAGCTGTCCTGGCAGGGTGCCCCGAGGCCACTACCACAGCCACTGGTAAGCTGGTGGGCTAGGGGTCCCAGATCCATTGCCTGGACCTGGGTCTGTGCAATGGGTCGGGCCTTTGGAATGTTTACCCCCCTTTATCTTACCAACTATGAACTAAAAAAATAAGCACCAAAGCAAGCCTGAGGACAGCAAATCACCCAGGGAGTTTAGGGTGGGTTCATGGAATGTGGGAAGTTTGAGAGGAAGAGCAGGGGAAGTCGTTGAGGCATTCAGTAGGAGGTGTGTGGATGTGGCATGTTTGCAGGAAGTCTGGTACAGGGGTGGATCAGCCAGAAAGATTGTTGGGAAGGATTGCTACTATAAGTTGTTTTGGCAGGGGTGAATTGATGGATATGGGGGTGTGGGTGTGTTGATTGCAGAGAAATGGGTGGAATATGTCATGAATGTTATAAGAGTAAGTGATAGGATATTAGTAGTGAAAATTTTGATTGGGCAGAAAATGATTTCAGTTATATCGGCATATGCTCCACAGGTAGGATTGGATGATGCAGAAAAGGATAGATTTTGGGATGATTTAATACGTGTAGTGAGTGGTATGGGTTATGATGAGGTAGTGGTTCTGGGAGGGGATTTAAATGGACATGTGGGTGAAGCGGCTCAAGGTTATGAAGGAGTCCAAGGAGGATGTGCGTATGGTGTGAGGAATGCAGAAGGGGAAAGAATACTCGAGTTTGGGGAGGCTATGGACATGATTGTGTGCAACACACATTTTAGGAAAAGAATCAGCCGGTTGATTACGAACGAGTCCGGGGGAAATAGTAGTCAGATAGATTATTTTCTGGTCAGGAGGGTTGATAGGAGATTAGTGAGGAATGTTAAAGTTATAGGAAGCGAAGAGTGTGTGCAGCAGCACAAACTGTTGATTTGTGACACGGTGCTTGGGGAGCGAGTGATGAGAAGGAGGATATATGTACCTAGGAGGAGGGTGTGGAAGCTGGGAAGCCAATCAGTGGGGGATGCCTTTTATAGTGAGATGAGGAGAGTGGTGGCTGAACAGGAAGCCGTAGATAGAGGCGTTAATGAACAGTACAGAGCCCTTAAGAACAACCTCTTGAGAGTTACCGATGCAATATGCAGTTGGACAAGAGGCCCACCAAGACATAAAGTAACTTGGTGGTGGGATGAGGGTGTAGATGCTGCAGTTAAGGAGAAAAGAAGGCTTTTCCGGGAATGGAAGAACTGTAGTAATGGGGAGGAGTGCTTGGCTGCCAAGCACGGGGCTGGAAGAGAGGTATACAGGGCGGGGTCTGAGTCACAGAGACTTTTACTTGATAATCTGGATCATGGAAAGGGGAAGAATGTGATTTTGGGGGTGGCAAATCGGGTGAAGAGCGATGGTTGGGACATTGTGGGTGAGCAGTGTGTGAGGAGTGATGATGGAGGGGTGGTGGTGAGAAGTGGGGATGTTGGGGTTGTGTGGAGAGGGCATTGTGGCCGGTTGTTGAGTGAGGAGTTTGATTGCGATAGGGAGGGTTTGGGGCTAGCTGGTCCAGTGTTTGGGCCTTGGCCTTTGATTGACGCTGCTACTGTGAGTCAGGCAATGGGCAGGATGTGGGTGGGGAGGGCGGCAGGTGTGTCTGGGTTGACTGCCGAAATGTTGAAGGCCTCAGGAGATACTAGGGTGAGGTTAGTCACTGACCTGATAAATAGGATTATATATGAGTGTGTGGTCCCAGATGATTGGCTGAAGAGTGTAATTGTAAATGTGTACAAAGGAAAGGGTGATGCCCTGGAAAGGCGAAATTACATAGGTGTAGAGCTCTTGGATCAGATAATGAAAGTAATGGAGGGAGTTCTAGAAGGTATGATTGGAGAAGGAGTGAATATCGATGAGATGCAGTTTGGGTTTATGCCAGGCAGGGGGACCACTGATGCAATAATCATTGTTCGACAGCTTCAGGAAAAATATATTGGAAAGAAAAGGGAATTGTATTTTGTTTTTGTTGATTTGGAAAAGGCCTTTGACAGAGTCGCTACAGAGGTGGTGAAGTGGGCAATGAGAAAGCCAGGGTTAGAAGAATGGCTGGTTAGGGTGGTTATGGCCATGTACATGGGTGCTCGCGCCCAGGTAAGGGTGAGTGGAGTTTTGAGTGATGAGTTTTCCGTAAATGTTCGTGTGCATCAGGGGTCAGTTTTGAGTCCCTTGTTGTTTGTCATGGTGCTTGAAGCCCTCTCACATGACTTCAGAGATGGCCTCCCATGGGAGATGTTGTATGCTGATGATTTGGTGTTGATTGCAGAGAATGAAAAGGAGGTGGAGGAAAGAAAGATTTAAGAAGTGGAGAGATGGTATGGGGAACAAGGGCTTAAGGGTAAATGCAGATAAAACAAAAGTGATGATATCTAGGGTTGGTGGCGGTATAATCAGAGGAGAGGGAGAGTGGCCATGTGCAGTCTGCCACAAGGGTGTGGGAAGTAATTCCATCTTGTGTAGTCTATCTATCTATCTATTGCCAGACGCCATAATCCCGTAAGGGGTGGCCATTTGACTCTGAGTTATCTGTTTTACGGGGAGGGGCACTAACCCTCCACCAACCCACTTGTTGACACGTAGAGAGCACGTATGTTTTACGGGGAGGGGCACTAACCCTTCACCAACCCACTTGTTGACACGTAGGGAGCACGTTTGGTATGGTTATATGGTTACCACCCAGCGTTGCAAATGGTTTCATGGTTTACAGGCCACTCAATGTAAAGCCACCTGTAAAGGAAAGAAAAGCAATAAGAAGTGACAGGAAAGATGGGAGAAATAGGAAGAGAGGAGGGCAGGCTCAGAAAGAGAATGATAAAGGCTAAGGAAGAAGTAGGCAGCACTACATCAAGTGAGTGGATGATGGTTGCCACCACCTACCACTAATCTTGTGTAGTGTTTGTGATAAATGGCTGCACAAGAGATGTAGTGGTATTAGAGGTAGACTGCGAGATGATGCTGATTTCATGTGTGCGGCGTGTCAGGGAGAGCAGGTGGAGATTGTTAGGCGTGAGAGGGTTGAACTTGTAGGTGAGTCTCTTGAGTGTGTGGAGGAGTTTCGTTATTTGGGAGACATGTTATGTGCCGGAGGTGGGGCTGGAGTTAGCTCGGTTGCTAGGGTGAGAAGTGGTTGGAAGAAGTTCAGGGAGCTGTTGCCTCTCCTGACATTGAGAGGACTCTCCTTACTTGCTAAGGGGTCTTTGTATGCAGCATGTGTTAGGAGTGTGATACTGTTTGGTAGTGAGAGCTGGGCAGTAAAGGAAGAGGATATTCGCAGGTTTAAACATACAGAAATGACAATGATTAGGTGGATGTGCAGTGCATCCCTGCGTGCAAGGCCTGGGGGGGCTGGGTTTACAATGGAAGAGTTGAGAGGTAGGATGGGACTGGAGTGTATTGGTGTTGTGATGAGGAGAGGTAGGCTGACGTGGTTTGGACATGTGGAGAGGATGGGGGATGATAATTGGGTACAGAGGGTGAGAGGTGTTAATATTGGGGGAGGGGTTGGGAGGGGTAGACCGAGAAAGACATGGGACAAGGTCATTAAGTGTGACTTAAGGGTTAAGGGACTGAACAGGGAGGCTGCCAGGGATCGAGCAGCGTGGAGAGCCACCATTAGGTGACCAAGGCCAACGCATGCAAGCACGTTGGAGCCTTCAAAAACAAAAACAAAAACTAAAAACGAAACCTTGTGCCTGAAGAGAGTATTAGCTATCACCAACCCCCTCCCGGCACAAATGTCCACTAAAGCACTGCCATTCTCATCCATCTCTGCAGGCACACCCCACTCACCAACCACTCCATCCACCTTCAAATTCTCTACTTCTCAGGAACTACTGACTGTAACTGATACAACAGACCTTAATGTCACTGTGAAGGTGTTACTTTCTTTTGACTGGTGCTCATGTATCTTTACAGGTAATGATGTGCCCTTGATTTTGGGTGAGAATTGTTAAGTCTGTACTTGGATGATTTTTTTTTTTTTTTAAATAACAGAACAGAGGCAGGAAAAACAAATGAATAAAAAATAATAATCCATACACCAGATTACTGGTGTACCCCATTCATAAAAAATCTGTAACAGCTGGACTTGAACAGCTGTAGGTTCAGGTTTACAGGGAAACAACTCTGGTGAAGCGAGTTCCAAAGAGATACTGTTCAGGGAATAAAAGATTTCTGATAAGAAGTAGTCCTGCAATATGGCAGTGTGACATTCCAGTCATGAGCGCTACCAGACACTCGTGTAGCACAGGGGATGGCATGGAGAGGTGGTACAGTGGATACAACTTTGTCTGAGCAATTGCCAAAAAAGTATCTGTAAATAATGCAAGGGAGGCAACATTCCCTCTTACCTATAGGGGAGGTAGTTTATTTGTAATGGAGGTTTTTTAAATAATTTTAAAAGCTTTATTCTGAATTTTGTCTAGGTGCTTTAGTGCAACCTCCCCAGATCCACTCCACATGGGTGAGAAATATTCCAGCCGAGAGCGCAAACGACTCTTATAAACTACAGCCAACTGTTCGTCGGTGAAGAAGCTACGAACTCTGTACAATGATCCAAGTTTCTTTGAGGTGGTTTTAGCAAGTGATCTGACATGACAGGACTAGCTGAGGTCATTGCTAAATGAAACACCAAGAATTTCAATACATTGGAGACAGGAATATTAGTACTGTAGCACTGAAGGTAATATAGGAATCTGGCAATATCTATCTATTAGTAAACTGTATATACAGTCCTGTAATCTGAATGGCAGGGGATCGAGGGTCTTTATGATTATAGTTTTTTCGGACTAATGGGAGGGACCTCTGAAAACATTAGACATAAGTACTGTACACTCACGATTACTAATTTCTGCCCAGGGGTGCCCCCTTCCTACCCCTGTATACCCAGGGAAGAGGGGAGGGGGGATGAAATCAGCTCCACCCGCCACTACCCGAGCTCCTGAGCTTCCCCCATACCCTTACCCAAGTCCCCACCCCACCCATCATTCTTAACTGGCAGTTACATTTCAAACTGATTTCATGCTTAACACTCTTGGTCCCACTACTAATATAAACACAGAACACTAGGATATGTTAAAAGTATATAAAATATTTATAAACATGCTGCAGCAAGATACTGATGCATTTTGACGTTGACAGTAAAACAAAAATGTTAACAACAGCCACCTCAGGCCTCATGTGTTGGGTGCACTGCTCTGCAAACACACACACACACACACACACACACACACACACACACACACACACACACACACACACACACACACACACACACACACACACACATTGCTCCACTAGCACACGGGGCAGACATGTATCACTGAGCTCCACTATGGGGATACCTAAGCTGTTTCTATTTATGGGTCAAGCTTGTATCAAGCTAAATTAGGTGATGATTCAACATAGTAAAACAAGAAATAACAAAGAAGTGTGGCCTAAAATAAGTAAATATTTATATCAGTGACAAGGAATGTGATGAATTTCCTTACATCAGCTGGACAACATCAAGGTTTGCAGATGACAGAGTGACGCAGATAACAAAGAAGTGTGGCCTAAAATAAGTAAATATCTATATCAGTGACAAGGAATGTGATGAATTTCCTTACATCAGCTGGACAACATCAAGGTTTGCAGATGACAGAGTGACGCAGAAACTATATGTAGAGATCTTTTCTTTAAGATGGATTCATATTTTGGAAACATCCCTTCAGAAGGTGTTAAGAAAAGAGACAAAGGTACAAAACAGAATGATGACTTCTACCCAGAACTGGTTGAAAAGGAAACTTATGATGAGGTAGCTGAAAAATGTGAATAGACCAGAAAGATCTTTTCGAATGGAAATTGAAGAAATCAAGAATGAGCTATGCAGAAGGATGGAAAAAAATGAGGAATTAATGAAGGAAATTAGAAAAAAAAAAGCCTCAACAATATATGAACTATCAGCAGAGGTAAATTCAATGAGAAGCAAGGCTAGTGAAATTGGATGTACAGTTGTTAACCATGAGCGAATTATGGATGATTTCAGAATTGATACAGAGAAAATCAGGCATGCAAGCACTCTGATAAACCAAAGTAGTAAAACTGAAGAGAAAATAACACAGGTAAATGAAATGGTGAGAAATTAAAGAGATGAGGTACAAACTACGCATGCTGAAATGGTGAAAGTAAAGAATGATTTACATACAAAGGTAGAAGAAAAATGCATAAGAAAGGAAGTTAAAGATATTATAAATAACCCAAAACTAGTCAGGGAAGCTGCAGAGATGAACAAATCTATAGTAATCAATGGCATAGGTGAAGAAGAAATAAAAAACAGAATCTCAAGGGGACAAAAAGGAGAAGGAAAATAAAATGAACATAATGAAGGACATATCAGAGGATATCTGTGATAAAGATATAGAGGAACATAAATGGCTAGGAAAATATGAGAGAAGTAAGTCAAGGCCTCTGAAAGTAACTTTCCAGAGTGCAAACACTGAAGAGGAAATATTAAAAAATGCCAATAAACTCATGGATAAAGAGGAATTTTAAAAAGTAGAGATAAAAAGATGCCTAACTAAAGAGGAATTGGGAACACTAAAGGGGAAGAGAGAAGAAGCAAAAACAAAAAATGAGGAAAGATCAGAGGAAGAGAAGAGCAAATTTTTTTTTACAAAGAAATTGGATTGTGGGAAAACAAAAACAAAAACAAAAAAAAAAAGGATGGTAATAGACTCAAGCTAAAGCATGTAAACAAGATGATTAAGTAGACGTACTCAAATGTAGATGAAATGGTATCAAAATATTAGAGAAGAAAGATTATACCAAAGAAAAGGAACCACATATTATCTGCCTAACTGAAACAAATATTAACCCCAAGGATATCAAACGATACCCTAAACTTTGAGGAATACAATATATGGAGAAGAAATAGGAATTTTAAAAAAGGAGGAATTATAATATTAACAAATAAAAATCTACAAGTCAAAGAAATAGAATTAGATATACTCTCACAAATAGAACTGATTGAAGTAGAGATTAATATATCTGAAGGGAAATTAATTGTGGCCAATTAATATATATCACCCAGAACAAACACTTGGGAAAGAGGCAAATATGAAGTCCTGACAGAGTGTACAATTCAGAGTTTAAGAGCATTTCTACAAAGAATGGAAGGAAAATCTGAAAGAATTATATTAACTGGAAATTTCAATACAAATATAAATTGGAATACAGTAATCCCTCCACTATTAGACGCAATAGAGCCAAAGGCATTTCCAGACAGTGGTCTTGTCCGAATATTGGGCCTGAAGCTCCAGCACTGGTCATTCACCTAACCTAACCTAAATCAGAAAACTACCTTCCTACCGAACATGTATAGCACTTATTTAGGTCCCTTTTCACATAAATAATGCACACAAAGCATGAATTAATTGAATTTTAACCAAAAAATTATGATTTAAAGGTGAATAAGGCATAGGTGGTCAGAACTTGCCAGCACAGTATACGTAAGTATCAGACACGGAATTCATCTTTTCTCATATTTTATGCACTAAATTATTGGATACAAAGCATCAAATACAGGAAATGATGTAAATTGCTACCAGAAAAATGGTTAGGTTAGGTTAGGTTAGGTTAGGTTATAACCAGACATGAAATTCACTGGCATTCACCATTTTCATAGCCGGTGCACTTAAAAACCATGCATGAAAAAATTAAATTGAAAGCAGGAAATTATGATTAACATTCAGGGAAATTTTTTTAACACATTTACAGCATGCTGAAAACAGGTTAGACATGAAAATCTTTATGGTAATCATAGGTTAGGTTAGGATAGGTTAGGTTAGGTTAGGTTATGACCAGACATGAAATTCACTGGCATTCACCTTTTTCATAGCTGGTGCACTTAAAAACCATGCATGAAAAAATTAAATTGCAAGCAGGAAATTATGATTAACATTTTGGGAAATTTTTTAACACATTTACAGCATGCTGAAAATGGGTTAGACATGAAAATCTTTATTGTAATCATAGGTTAGGTTAGGTTAGGATAGGTTAGGTTAGGTTAGGTTAGGTTATGACCGGACATGAAATTCACTGGCATTCACCTTTTACATAGCTGGTGCACTTAAAAACCATGCATGAACAAATTAAATTGCAAGCAGGAAATCATGATTAACATTTAAGGAAATTTTTTAACACATTTACAGCATGCTAAAAACATTTAGACATGAAAATCTTTATAGTAATCATAGGTTAGGTTAGGATAGGTTAGGTTAGGTTAGGTTATGACCGGACATGAAATTCACTGGCATTCACCTTTTTCATAGCTGGTGCACTTAAAAACCATGCATGAAAAAATTAAATTGCAATGCAAGCAGGAAATTATGATTAACATTTTCGGAAATTTTTTCACACATTTACAGCATGCTGAAAACAGGTTAGACATGAAAATCATTATGGAAATCATCTTGCACACAGATTATGCATGAGATTAATGATATGAAAAGAACAAAACAAGGAATTTTGATGAAGTTAGGAGACTGTAGCACCAGTCGAGCAGGGCAGTACTCCCAGGGAGGATGGAAAGCTGATGACAGGGAGAGCTGGAGCTCCCGTTTCATCAGCCCTCAGGACTTGTTCCTGACCATCCTCCTTTGCTGAACTTTTTCAGTGTCTCAGTTACACAGAGAGTAGACCAGCATGCTCTCCAATACAAGTTTCTCTAACTGTCAACACCAAACTACATACACGCTACACACTACACTTCCTTTTCAAAATTTTCAAAATGGCACATAAAAATCATGCCTCGGAGTCCCCAGGGGGGGGGGACCATAAATGCCCCCACCATCCGCCCCTCTCCCGGTGACGACTCAAGGAGCTGCCTGGAACCACTGTCTGACTCACTCCTTCTTCATTTCTGTAACATTCGCGGCCTTTCCTCTAACTTTCACGCTGTTGAGCACCACCTCTTCTCCTCTAAACCTCACCTTCTCTTTCTCACTGAGACTCAGCTGTCTGAGGCAACTGACAGCAAACCCTTTTCTGTATCCTCCTACTTTCTCTATTCTCGTTTCAAAGCCAAAGGTGGCTGTTGCGT
>JAGKTI010005530.1:27784-44543 GCA_018397915.1 Birgus latro | reverse complement strand
CAGGAAAGGAACAGCACTGTAGATGAAGGTAAAAAGATCGGTGGGAGAGAAAATGAGGAGGTGGTCTAGGCTGAAGCAAGAAATATGCACAGATAAGAGAAAGAGGGAATCTACTGAAGAAACAGGTGTGTAGTGAGTGAGATAACTAAAATGAAGAATAAAACGTATGACAAATTATATGTAAAATGAAAGGGATTTTTAATGAATGGATTGCAGAATGGAGTTGAAATGAAGGAAAAAGAGAATGTACTTATATTAGGATATGTGTCGAGAGATTAATCAAAAGATGAAAAACAAAACTTCTGACGAATTTGGAAGAAAAATGAATGTGAACTTCACCGACGATATGAAACTTTCTAGAACAAAGATGCAAAAGCACTGAAGTGAATATGGAAAGAAAAGGAGTATATTGTTGTTCTCGTTGTTGTGGCCCCAGGTTCATCTGAAATGTAAATTCGGTGGACTGCAGAGTTACGCTGCCCTCCTCCTGTAGTCCACCCATGTCCTTTCGGGGTATATCAAGTAGCTGAGGGACGTTTGTAAAACATGGTAGTTGAGCCTTCGGGTTATGTCGGTGCCACCACATGAAGGCGTGCCTCCTCAGCATCAATGGGAGAAGGTAAAAGATGAAAATGGAATAATGATAACAAATGAAAGAAAGGGAAAAATAGGATGACTATTTTGAAAATTTATGAATGGGAATGGAGAGAGCAAGCGACAGCTAAGAAGACTATGCTTCATGGTGAACAACGAAGGGATGTGGGTACAACCCTAGAAAGTGTCACTGACAAAGGTGAGGATAGTTGTGGAATGGCTGAGGAACGACAAGGAAGCAACTGTTGATGAGGTATATGAAGATATGCAGAAGTGATAAAATGTTACGAAAAGTGCTGTGAACTCTCTGTGGGAAATATGCCAGAATACCCAAAGAAGTGGAGCTGTAACAGTGGAATGGAAGCTGACCGTTATTATAACCTGTTGAAAGTGATGGTGATCATAAATACGGCTACTGTATAATAAGCATTTTGCGTGTATGGAAGCCTACTGATAGAGTAGGTAACCCCGATATCAGAATATGTCGTGAGGCACGGACAGGTTATTTCTTGAGAGGTAAATGATGTGTAGATCAGATATTTACAGTGAGACAGATAAAGGAGGAAACAAGTGAGAAGGACTGCAAGATATTTATGGTATTTATGGACCAGGAAAAATCATATGACAAGGTGAACAGGAGAGATATTATTATGGAAGGTGTTTCGTGTGTATGGTGTTGAAGGAAAACTGCTGGCTGCTGTAAAGGTTCTTTATGATGATAACGGAACATGTTTTTAGGATAGATGAATGTTTGAATGAAACAAGGATGTGTATGTCCCCATTGCTGCCGGGTATTTATCAGGATCGGGTTAGGAGAGAGGTCAAAACAAAACAGTTTGGAATGAATCGCTTAGGATAGAAAATTTCATAGTTGTCTGTAATAGATGCAAAACTCCCTTTCTGTTGGCATGTCTGTCTGTCTATCTTTCTTTCAGTGTATCTGCAGTTTTTTATGTGTCCGATTTTGGGCATAACTCGAAAGTCCATTTCCCAAGGCTCAAATGTTCAACGTGCCACTCGACTTTACTCCTACATGCAAAAGACCAAGGGACTCGACCGCATGCCCGTAATCAGTAATGTTGCTCTGATATCATATCTCTGATACTCTAGTTCCTATAGTCATTTTGCTTTCGTATGATGGAACTGGACCACTCTCACAACTCAGATATTGTACTAAGTCCTGACTGCATGAACATCTATGAGCCATAGTTATGAGATAGGAATGGGTCTCCTCTCTTATTAGTCAAACGACCCTTCGGTTTGACTTCACTTGGCTATCAACTGATGTGAAAAGGGTTGCGGATCTGTCAGGTTAAACGCACTACAATCCTTTCAGTTCCATGATGCATTTTTCAGTTATAATTTTGCTATCTCCAGACGATTTTATTCAATTTAGGAGATCCCTCTTGTAGTGAAGGGGTTAATGAAGGCTGTATCTAACCGCCCTAGTTTGAAAAGTCTCTTCCAAGCTGAGTAAAGTCGTCTGGAGGCAGCAGGAAAAAAAAGGTCTACTACATAATCGAAATGATGTAGTTAACGGCTTAGGTTAGTCATGAACACACACACACACTCACACACACACACACACACACACCACACACACACACACACACACACACACACACACACACACACACACACACACACACCTCATATACACAAATAAAACACCCACCCACCACACCATACCGCACACCATATCACAGACCACACAAAAAAATAATTGATGTAGAGTGCATTTGTGAAGAAGTGCTAAATAGTCTCGAAATTTACACTACGGCCTCCGATCTACAACTATAAGAGGAGGAGGGGGGAACGGAGAAGGAGAGGGAGAGGGAAGGAAAGAGTGAAGGTGAGGGAGAGGAAAGGAGAGGAAGAGAGAGGAGGAGAGAGATGGAGGGAAGGATACTGACCAACGAATCACTAGGCAACATCGTCACTAAGGGGTCCACCTCGGAAAAACTTGATGTTAGTGAACCCAGGATATGTTAATGAGACGTCTTTCTGAAGCCATTTTACGATGTGTGCAGTAAGTTTTAGAACCTCCTTTATTGTACTGAATATGTATCTTTTTTGTTTTCCTTTTTCTTTCCTTTATCTCTTCCTTTTTCTTCTCTTTTGTTCTTTTCTGTTGTTTTCTTTTATTTTACTTTTTCTTTTCTTTTGTCCTTTTCTGTTGTTTTCTTTTATTATTTTTTTTCTTTTCTTTTTCTTCATTCTTTTGTTCTTGTTTTTCTTTTCCTTCTATATTTTTGTCTTTTCCCTCTCACCACGGGCGATGTTAAATGACTTGCAATTAGAGGTCGTGCTGTAAGTGGCTTTGGAAATATCGTAACACCTCTTCCTTGGTGATACGTTCTGCACTTTACAACTCAATATGTTCTTAAATATTACTGATGCAAACAGGAGATATTAAAGCGATAGAATTAACATAGAATAATGAAATGTTGCAGTATGAGAAATAAATCGCCAAGGATGAAGAGTTATGAAGTCTCCTATTCCACTTGCAAGAAGATTAAATTTTGTAACTGGAAAGATATAATGTGGCAGGAGGGAGACTGCTTAAGTTTTTACCACAGCCACAATAATGATAAAAACAGCACATCAAATAGGCTTTTGAAGGAGTAATTTTTGGCATGTAATGATGTTCTCAGGTAAGAAGCAGAAGTTTTCCAGGTACAAGCATTACTTCAGCAATATTCAGAAAATAAAGTGGTATATTTCCGTATACAGGGAGACAGAGTTTTTTTTTTTTTTTTTAAATCTAAGTCGCATCTACAGTAAGTGAAATAAGGAGAGAAGAATACAGTGGCTGCGACGGAGGTGGTTATGGTATTTTATCATAAAAAAAAAATAGCATGTAGATGTGAAGGTTTCCACATACCTACTGGTGGTATTTTACCTGGCAGTGAAAGCCTCGTAACACATCTTCCTTAGTGATTTATTCTGTGCACATTATGCCTTAGCATGCTCTGTGTTTCTGATGCAAACTATGTCGATACCAGAACGATGCAAATAATATGCACGAGAATGTTGAGGGGTTATAAGTAAAATAGATAACTAAGGAAGACATGATACGATGCCTCCCGTGCAACCTAGAACATGGTATTGTTGGCTTCCTCTCTGGTTTAGTTCCGTCCAAAAAACAAACTAACAAATAAGTTTAAAAGACTTGATAGACCATTTATAGCGTGTGAGAGCATGACTGAGATAATCTGGTAACTTATGATATCAAGAGGTGCTCGAGAGGGACACCTTCATGTGGTGACACCGATATGGTAGGGCGGCTCCAATGCCCGGTTACATAATCGTCCCTCAACTCCCTTCTTGTACCGTACCCCTAAAGGAATATAGTGGATTACAGGAAAAGGGCAGCTTCAAACTGTAGTCCACTTGGTTCACCTTCAGCTGGTCCTGAGGCCGAAAAATAGCATCAAGAGAAATGGCATCCAATAATATTTCAACATAAGTGAGTGGGAATCAAGTAAAATTATCTGTTCATTGTAGCAGTCTATGTGGGAATTTGGAAAGATGTACAGTGCGGATGTATCACGTTGGCATTAGAACACAAAAAGTAGCTCGGAAATTAAGTGCATATAGAGTTAAGTTGCGAGGGTCTTCTAGAGGAAAAAGTAGCATGAAAATTAAGTGAGCGTCTTTTAGAGGACACCAAGTACTTCGTGAGGAAATGAAAGAGCCTGTCCCAGTTGACGAGAAGACACTGGCCAGCTGAAGGTGCTCAGTTACCACGAGAAAAGCTAAAGTTATACAAAAACTTGACCTGAAGAACATTAAAAGACTTGCGAGAATGAAAACTAGCACGAGTAAATTCTTCCTAGATATAAACTGGATAATAGCTTGGGCAGACTTCAGTGTCGTGGCAGTTAACAATGAGGACAAGATTATTCAAACGGCAAAAGAAATCCGCTGTACCGAACACTGGAAGGTACTGTAGGTAACGGGAGGAAGTGGACGAACAAGATGACTGTAACAAGAATAGGACTGAAGGCAAATTTATGGGAATGAATCGCTGTAGTGCACGAAAACGTGGACTTAGGCTAGAACATAAAATAGTGTAAAAATCCATAGTAGGAGAATAAGTAAGGAAACCACTTCGCTGGAAAATTGCTGACTGGTTTCCTTACTTACTCTCCTATTATGGAAGTTACGATGCCCAAGATCGCCTGCAGGATATCCTAATTATACTGATCCTCTTAAGAGTACAGATCAAATTCTTGCAAAGGAAAGCGTCAGGTGGTTCTTGACAACAACCACAATGGAATAATCGTTGTTAGTTCACTTTTTTTTATTTTTTTTACAGCGTTGATGTATTGACCCAAGAGGGATTCTGGAGGGAGAGTACTGTAAGCCTTTAGTATCATAGTCACGGAGCTCACTGGTTCAAAATTCAGGGCTGCTTCATGATAAATTTTTGAAAATGACTAACTCTTTCCTCGGCAAAAGGACACTGAGCACTAAAACGAAAAACCACTTGAATCCGGGTGACGCTCTTTTCTTAATACTCTTGCTGCTAGCAGACAATTTTGTTCACCTCAGGAATGGCCTCTCATACTGAAGAGAGTTATTATGAATATATCTAATAATCCAAGTAGAAAAGTTCATCCAGAGTTCATGAAGGTCACAGGAAAATGCAAAAATAAAAAGAAGACTTTAGTAGTTTGATAGGTTAATTAGAAAGTTATCAGAGAGCGCATACCTCCGCCAAAATAAATGGAATTTTAAAATTACTGCTCTAATTCGTCATCTTCCGTTCGAATACCTTTACGCTCTCGCACAGTCAGCTAATTCTACGGTCTTTGTCTGCCCTGTTACACAGTGTCAGAAACCGCATACCTCCTCCAAGGCTAGTAAAATTTATGATTTATTCCTGACCAACTCTTCCTTGACCGACTGCCCACCCATCTACCAGATTTTATTGAATTCCGTTAACAACTTTTGATATATCTTGTACACAAACAGACAAACAGACACGGGTGAATACACAACTTCCATCCAACTTTGTTTAACAGAGGTACTAAGGTTCTCATCCAGGGAACGGCACGACTGTTTTGTCGGAGAGAATTCTGAAAAGCTTCCCGTAAGACAGCTGACCAACACTACTGCACACTGAAAAATTATTTGAAGGTCATGTATTTTTTTTTTTTTTTTAGACCACGATGAAACGCTTGAAGTACGAACTTTGTGAGAAATGTTGGTAAAAGATAATGAGGCAGAGGAGGTATTTTAGGCAGCATAGGAAACTTCGTAGAGACTTTTTCTTTGCGAGTATATTATGCATTTTACGCCTTAATATTCTCTCCATGCTGTTTGTAAATTTCTAGTACCAGCGCATTGGAGAAGACGGAGAATGAGAGACTGAGTAGAAGAGTGTTTGTGAGTCAGGTGGAGGGGGAGACCAAGGATGAGACAGAGACATGGAGTGGAGAGTTGTTTGAGAGGGAGGTGTGAGTTGGAGGGAGGACAGTCAAATGGCAGAGGAAAGGGTGACATGAAAGCGATTTGTTTGTGGCCACCCCTTACGGGATTAAGGCGTCTTTTAATAGATGGATAGACAGACATACAGATAGTTAGATAGATCGAGAGATAAACAGACAGACAGACAGAAGACAGGTAGATAAATAGACAGACACAGGTTTTTTCATAAACGGATAAGAGAAAAAAGGAAACAGGCAAGATAACTCTTTGAGAAAGCCGCTACGATATCTCCGAAACGACTTGAAATATTACTAGAATATTACATTAGGACAGATATTAGTGCTACTGCAGAGGCACCGCTAATAATAGGCTTCACAAGGACACCACTAATGTAGACGCACAAAAAGGGGTTCGCCATGGAAGCAATATTTTCTCCATAGCTGCTAAGTACAGTCATCCGCAGAAGTCGTGTTGTTGATCTCAGTCCAGTGCGGATTTGAAACGTACTAGAGACTACCGTAGCACTTCTATAGTAGTAGTAGTAGTAGTAGTAGAAGCAGTAGTAGTAGTTATAGTAGTAATGTTAGCAGTAGTAGTAATAGTTGCAGCTCCAGGCTCATCGGAAATAGACCCAGTGGAATGCAGCCTGAAGATGTCCTCTCCTGCACACCACTACCCTCCTTGTGAGGGAATAGGGAGGGAGTCGAGGGACGTTTGTATTATAACCAGGCATGTCCATCACCCAGCTCTATCGGTGCCACCACTTGAAGGCGTCCCTCTGCAGCAACAGCAGTTCACTGCATTTACCTTTACTTGGTCCAATTTTTTGTTCTTTTGCAGATTTGTGGCAGTAGAAGATAATACTGTTGCTCTACATCCTTTCCATAGCACTTCTTCGTGACTAGCATCATATTCTGATTGTAATCTCTTGGTACGACTCAGTTCTCTTGGTACGACTCAGTATTCAAGATGGCGAGATCGTAATTTTGGGTCAGGTTAGAGTAAAAAAAGGGTTTAGTAACATGTAAAAATAGAGCTCTGGATTAGTGAGGAGCCGAAAGTGAGGAGGGCTGGGTGTTCTAGGGTGGCGGTGCTGGCAGGCACTGACGACATGACTTTTTGTGGTGATTGTAAGGGATATAGCCCAGAGTACGCTCCAAGGTATTGAGTATGGTTATGAAGGTCTCAGTTATGATGTTTTGCTCTAACCTTTTTGTGCAGAAGTATTAGTCAGCAGATATGCAATGAGAAAGAACATCCACAGCCATGCACGGGAACTTGTGTGGTCAAATGGCGCCCAGGCTTTCAAGAACACTGATTTGCAGTTTGAATATAGGCTGCTCAAATGACCAAGCAACTATAACCTAACCAGTACATCCCAGAGTCAAAATAATAAAACTTTTGACGGAGAGGTGACGTAATACAAGATGCTTCAGCCTGTACAGGACAAGGTCGGGAAGTAATTCGTACCGTTATTGCCTGCTCAATGCATGTGTCTTTGGATTTAGAGGCGGTTTAGGGCGTTCAGCCATCAATGCATTGTGTCACTATGGCAGCAGCAGACCCATAAGGTTACCTGAAACTGCTGACTTAATTATACATCAAACACAGTAAAAGCGATGAGCAATCCTAGGAGAAAAGGATGAATTGTCATGATAGACCCAAATTACTGGATTGGCACTAAACTTGGCCTTCGTTGAGCTAGAGGGGCACATAAAGTCATGAAGTGTTAAACAGAGAACAAGTTTCATTATGGGGAAGTGTGTACAACCTCTATCTTTCATTTTTGGGAAGACGTCTGGTTTTGAAAGGGCTAATGAAGGATGTATCTAGCACCTAAAATTTAAAAAGTCCCTCGTAAGCTGAATGAAAACGTCTGATAGTAGAGAAGAAATACATCATTGCAGCGAAGGGTTTAAGTGGGACAGTATTCATTAACTATTTGGTCCACCACGTCCTCGGAAGGTAGTTTGCTAACCCCTTCAGTCCGAGGGAAGTCCTTTTTAGTATCTTCTTGCTTTCTCCAGACTGTCCTATATAGCTTGGGAGAGACGTTTTGAATTAGAGGGTTAGAATTAGCTATAAATAAAGCCTTTACTGTACATCCTTCCTTAGTACAAATCATCTGGTGGCAGCAGGAATGAAAATAGTCATTGGATTCAGGGTGTGAAGTCAGTGAATTCTGAAGATATACGTGTTTTGTTTCATATACTGCTCTGATTTATAGATACAATATATGACGTATCTAACTTTCTGATGGTCGGAACAACTCCAGCATTTTATTCCAGCTAATGCCAAACGATTTTATTCAGCTGAGAGTGAGCCCTAGGAGCCTGAGTATTAATAGTGGTACCATTAATCCTCTTATGCTTGGGATAACTGTAGTACTTTTTTTCTAAGTAATACCAGACGATTTTATTTATCTGAGATTGAGTATAGGAGCCTGAGAATGTTAGGGACACAGAACAGGTAATATTAACGCTTTCATTTCGATGACGTATTTCTTATCCAACTCTTGACGCTGCCAGACGATTTTATTCAGCTTAAGAGAGGCCTTCAAACCGGAGGGATTAGATACAGCTTAAAATAATCTCCTCAATACAAGTCATTATTTTCCAAGTCGAATACAGTCGCCAAGAGGCAACAAGAATATACTAAAATATACGTCATCGGACTGAAGGGGTTAATTTTTGTTACATCTCGGTATATAGTGTGAAGGACAGATTCTCATGTTATTTTTTTAATGGATCTTTGCAAGCCTGAAGACTGCTAATCTCACTATACCCTCACTACCACGGGCATCGACTGCTGACACAATCACCACCATTACCTCCTGTAGAGATCGAGTACAACCCAGTCCAGTGGCATTATCATCATCATCTTGACTTTTCCTCACAAAAGGATTCTTTGTTCGGTACTGTTTTGAGTTGTATTGGTATTATCCTGTGTTGGCATAATTCTGTGTCTGTATCATCCTGTGTCACCTTGTGTTAGTATCATCTTGCGTTATGCTGGTATAACCTTGTGTTAATATTATCCTTTGTTGGTAATTTGTGTTGGAATCATTGTGTTAGTATTGCTTTATCATCTTGCTCTGGTGTCATCTTGTATTAATATCATCTTTATCATCTGGCTTTGATATTATCTTGTATTAGTATTATCTCTCTCATCTTGCTATGACATTATCTTGCTTTGGTATCATCTTGTGGTAGGTGATGGTGACCACCATCCACACACTTGATGTAGTGCTACCTGCATCCTCCTTCACCTTCATCATTCTTTTTCTGTGTCTCCTCACCTCTCGTCCTATTTCCCTAATCTTTCCTGTCACTTTTTATTGGTCTTCTTTCCTTTTCAGCTGGCTTTACATTGAAAGACAAGCCTAATGGTTTCCTGTAAGCCAGGAAACCATTTACACTGTTGAGTGGTAACCATATAACCAACCCACACAAGTTGCCTACGTGTCAAAAAGTGGGTTGGTGGAGGGTTAGTACCCCTCCCCGTAAAACCAATAACTCAAAGACAAACGGCCATCCCTGTAGGGATTATGGCGTCTGGCTATAGATAGATAGATAGACTGGTGCCATCTTTTGCCAGTAATTATCTTTATTATCTCGAATTGGTATCATCTTGTGGCTGTAACCTTTTTTCCTATGCTTCATCTTGTGTTGGCATTATCTAGTGTAATTTCCCTCTGTTTTTATACAACGGGAACTTCATCGTGTATCGCCATCATATTGCGATGACATTATCTTGTATGTTTATCCGGGGGAAGTCAGGTAGTGTTGGCAGAGCTGCCCGGTTATACAAACGTCCCTCAGCTCCCTCTTAGTTCCCCGAGAAGAGGATGGTGAGCTGCAGAAAAGGGCAACTTCATCTTTAAGTCCACTGAGTTTACGTCCTGATGAGTCTGGGGCCACGACAACAAAAACAGCACCTGGGAACTTCACCTGCTGTAGCCATTATCTTGTCTTGTATCCTGTGTTTGCACCGGGGAACCTCATCTTGTAACTGGTTTCGTCACAACCAGAAATTTGATGCTGCGGGAGTTGGCGCAGTGGCGTGGCCTGGTTTTGGCCCCATTCGGTGTCAGTAAAAACTAGAAGACCAACATTCCCGAGAAGTGCAATCCCTGGCCACCTGCCTGACTTGCCCGCGATAAAACTACTTTACAATTCCAACCAACACTCGACAAAACTGAATCATTTTATTCAAAGACTACCGAAGATCCGACGATACTTCTTGCTATATGTTAATATCAACTTCGAAAGAATTATACCTCTATCTATCTGTCTATCTTCCAGTCGACTTTTTACCCATCAGGAGTGCAGGAGCCCGGAGCTAAGCTTCTGTGTCTTGACATTTAAGGCGAGGATTATCAGTCGTTCTCTACTCTGAAGGGCGTATGTGAGCAATAAACCCCAACTATCCCTTGGATGTATTTCTTCAAGAACCCCATCCAACTAGAGCACCTTAACTCAGGCGTCATTTGGTTATAATGTTACTGTCCAACGTAGTAAATGATTTCCTGAGTTGCATGTCACCATTTGGCTTGTCACTCATAGCAGAGTCACTTGAAGATAGCACTACAGCTAGTCGAGCGGATGGTTGTCACCCCCACTTTCCACCTTTTACAGATTACAGTATCGGCCAGTTTAGACTTTTTTCAGGCATCCATATTGGGGCAAAATTGTTGTATCTTCACAAGAAGGACAGTTTCCGCATGTGAGTATAATTCCTTCTGGAACAGTTCACGGCACTGTGAAACTAGGACGCAAAACGTATAGGTGTGAGAATTTTGTATGGTAAGAGCTTGGATGGTCAAGAATTAGAGCAATGGAGGCGGAATTGTTGGGAAAACTTTTTATATTTTAAAATCTTAACTTGTGAAGCTCATCTAAAAGAAAAATATTATTCTCGATTTTGTTTTTCTATGAGGCAAAGTGAAAAGTAAGTCTTGAATGATGAGTAAATGACTGTGAGGCGCATTTTACTGGGTCCTCCGTTGACAGTTCTCTTAACTGTAGAGTTTCTCATTTTTTTCTTTTTCCGGAGGCTGTCCACTACATTTTAGCTGGTAATATATTTATGCTGCTGCTGCTGTTGTTGATAATGATGTTGATGATGATGATGATGATGATGAAGATGATTATGGAAACATGTCTTTTTTTTTTCCTTGTGGGCAATTCTGTATATCAACTGTGGATTTTATGTTAATTATCTGTATTAATGAAAAACAAGGTGTTGTAATTTTATGGCAGCTTATTGAAAACAACAGTACTAGATGTGGGAGCTCCAAGGTCCTTCAGTTAATGGGCATGGTGTGGTGTGGTGTGGAATGGCTTCGGTGATGTCCTTAAATTTTACGACAGTGAAGCAACTCGCTTCTGAAAATCGTTAGCGACAGACAGACGGACAAGATCGGTCCATGGGATGCTCCCATATCTAGAAAAAAATGAGGAACACTAACCACCTTGACCCCCTTTGTCTTCTGGATATACAGTGTGTGATGGCTGCTGGCCCCGTCCGAGGCTAGGGAACGTTATAGTTGGCAATAGTGATGGTTTCTTCTTAATTATTCGGGGAGTCGGCATAAATTCTGAAGATAGCAGAATTTTTTGTTGTCACTGGTCACATCGCAATACTAATGTTGTAGTGCTAACCTCAGAACTTTGAGAAGCGCTTTGGCAGTGTTGTTTTGTCCATTTTGTTCTGCTGGTGGAGACGTTGCTCCGTGAAGGCCTCCTGACAATGACGTCGGAATGGGCTCCGGATGCAAGCTGTCCGATCATGTAGGCCGGCGATAAAACTAGATGAAAAACACCCTGATTTACGTTCGAGGACTTCAGGTCCTAAGGATGATAATGCAAAGTGACATATGAGGCTTCGTAACACCTCGTTCTTAGCAATTTATTTTGAATATTATACCTACATATTCTCTTGTATATTATTTATATTGTTTGATTATCGGCATACTTTGCACTAGTAACATTCTAGTGAAATTTTGTGAAATGGTGGGCCATGGGCCATAAAAGAATTGAATGAATTTTGGGGTGGATCCACATCCGGATCCGGATCCTATGTATCCCGCTTCCAAAAGTTCTCAATGAATTTCAATGAAATTTTGAGGAAGGGTTAGCCATGGGCCAAGAAAGAATTGGTTAGATTTTGGGGCGGATCCGGATCCGGATCCTTATGTATCCAGCACAATGCCTAAAAAAATTCTCAATGAATTCCAATAAACTGATTAATTTTGGGGTGGATCCGGATCCGGATCCTATGTATCCCACACAATATATCCAAAAGTTCTCAGTGAATTTCAATAAAATTTTCTGGAAGAGTGAGCCATGGGTCAAGGAACAATTGATTTAATTTGGGAGTGGATCCGGATCCTATGTGTTCTACACAGTATCTCCACGGATCCGGATACGAATCTTTTTTTAATGACAAAGGCAGTGGCGGAGGTATGCGCTCCATGGGTGCTTCCATTTTTTTTGTGTGACAGTGAAAGGTAAGTGCAGTAATGAAGCAGATTATCGAGAGAATATGGCCTATTATATTTCAAAAATGCTGAAAGGTCAAATTAAGTATAGTGCAAATGCTCCGTAATGCTGATTGTGTCATTACAAATTACTCTTTCAAGACCCTGGGAGGTATTCTAGCTGGCACATAGGAAGCTTCGTAATATCTCTTCCTTGACGATTTGTTTTGCATATTACACCTTAACATTAATTTCCGTATTACTTGTATCGTTTTAATAATGACGTAGTTGAAATCAAAACATAAAGGAAATTACTGAACTACAATATGTACAATAATATGCTAAGGTTGAGGTGCTGCGAATCTCTAAGGCCATTTAGAATACGGCTCCCTAAGTTAGCATGGCAAGGATACACTTAAGCCTGCATTTGATTCTGGATTGCCTAATTATAAGTACCGGTGCAAATTTGCTATCAAACTGTTTCATGAACTAGGGTAAAGTCCTCCTCCAGGAAGATCGGACGCAGGATTCGTCGCGTCTTGCAAAGCACGTTATCCGAATCCCTAATCCCTTTTCACCTAATTTCATCTAATCTCTTTTCAGTCAACAGCAATGTGATCATATTGGCATCTACTACCTACATGCAAAATTTCAGAATCATAGGTCAATTCAAAGTATGTTAAAAAAAAATTGCTAAAATGCTTATCGCACCTCCTGTGTAACAGACTTTAGAACTTTGACAATATTATACGGAGAATTGGAGGCTTTAACGCCCAATGACAATATTAGATAATAATAGGGTGCAACTTTAAGCAGCAGCCATTTACAAACAGAAAAGCAAAGTAGAACTAACTCATACACTAATACCTTACTTCGAAAACTGATCTTACCTATCAGTTCAAAAAGAAATAATAAAATATCTAGGAAATGCAGATGATGTAATGGACGAAAATAAAGTACATAAAAACTTTGCCAGGAAAAATACACATCGGGATAGTCGATAGCTACCGTGTAAACGAGACTGTAGGTATGAAGCAGTTTCGTTCAGGGGTTCCCGATTTGGAGGAATTTAGTTTACAACGACGAAGTGATGCCAGACCGATTATGAGCTGCGTTTACGTTGTTGAAACCTGTTAGAAAAAGGGTTGTGGACTATGCGCTGTGATTAATGAGCTTAAAAATGTGTTAGAAAAGATTGATTGTATGCTGTGGTTTGTATGCTGCGGTCCTTGTCAGAAAAGTATTAGAAAAACTTAGCCAAAAGCGTAGTTCCGAACAAGAGAGAGAGAAAAGAAGTCAGTGAGAAACACATTGTTACTGAAGGAGTTGCCGTGGTGTTTACGTACACAGTGGAGCATCTGGACCTGTTGAGTGGGACCAGCACTGCAACTACATTAAAAGGTAAGCAACATTTCAGAGATTATCACGGTCAAGTATGAATTTCTCCTCACTGTTTAAGGGGAGGTGGATGATGTGTGTGTGTGTGTGTGTGTGTGTGTGTGTGTGTGTGAGGGGAGGTCCTGGTGTATGAAGTGAAATGATTGTGTGTGTGTGTGTGTGTATGTGTGTGAGGGGAGATCCTGGTGTATGAGGGGAAATGATGACGTGTGTGTGTGTGTGTGTGTGTGTGTGTGTGTGTGTGTGTGTGTGAGGGGAGGTGATGTGTCCTGGTGTGTGTGAGAGGAACCAGTTACTTGGTCCAGCCACACCCCGTTAAATTTAGGTAGGCCCGGGAAAACGTATCACCATGGGACTCACCCCGCAACCTCCTCCCCTTGGCCCTTCCCCTAATCCCTACATTACCCCCTCGCCCCTCCAATTTCCCCTCACCCCTTGCTCATTCCTCCCCTGATCACAGCTCCACTTCTCCTCTCACCGCTTCTTCCATTCCCCCTCCTCATCTTCTACTCCCTCCTGACCCCCTCCCTGCATCTCTTTCCCTCTCGTACTTCATCTTCTCTCCTTATCCCTTGATCCCTTCGCTTTCCAGTCACCCTTTCCTGCATCTCCCTCACCGACCCCCCTTTTCCCATACCCTCTACTAACCCCATCGTTCTTTCATTCCCCTCCCCACCTCTTCTTTCCTCACCCCTTCCTCCTTCCTTCATCTTCCTCCTCCCCCCACCCTTCTCCCATCTCCCCCTCCTCACCGCCTCACCCCTCCACGTCTCATGATCAAGAGTCACCAGCGGCAAGGCCATGGAGAGAGAGTGTGGGTTTGTTGTAAGAGTCACTGATTAGGTGAGAGCTGCCTGCCATCAATATTATTTTAGATCCTGTATTCTGTGTAGACAAGTTATTCCGAATGCTGCTAGGATATTCATGTGCTTTGTTGTTGTTGTTGTTGTTATTGTCAGTTATTGATGTTATTATTGTTAACTTTGTTATTGTTGTTAATGTTATAATTGTTGTTGTTATTGTTGTTGTTATTGTTTTTATTTTTGTTGATGTTATTGTTTTTATTTTTGTTGATATTGTTGTTTTTATTTTTGTTGATATTGTTGTTTATATTGTTATTGTTGTCATTGTTGTTATATGTTGTTGTCATTGTTGGTGTCATTGTTGTTGCTATTGTTGATATTGTTATTGGCGTAGATTTATCAGAAAGTAAACCCGGTGGACTGCCAGCTGAAGTTCCCTTTTTAGTTTCCTTTCAAGGGAAAGGGAGAGAGTGAAGCGAAAGAACGTTTATATACGTGGGCAGTAAAGTCACACGGTTATATCGATGTCATCGCGTGAAGGTATTCCTCTCCAGCACCGCAATGTGCTTTAAAACATCAATAGAAATCACCAGGATCAACTGTGCACAATAACTCAGTGGGTGACAGATACTCGTATACCAAAATGTGAGAGCTTGTGCCATCTTCATTTGCTGGAGTGTATATAGGTTAATAATACAGTAATGGTAACAGCCAGTTCCGTAATAGGCTACCGTTGTCCAGAGCGTTTAAAGGCAGATGACCAGCTTACTCCTTTGATGGCACTGTATGATCGAAAAACCTCCAGTCATCTCTGTGGAACTGAAACTATGCAAGGCCACCACTCTCACTAAGGCGTTCTAATCGCTAGACCACCAATGATAAAACTGGTAGGATAGTCTGTCAAAAGTCGAGAGGTACCCGACAATTAAGCGAGTAAGGGAGAAGACTAATAATGAGTCGTATTGTGGGTAGCATAGGAAGGTTCGGAGCACCTCTTCATTATCGATATTTTTTGCTTCGCACACCAAAACATTCTCTTTAATGAATTAAATCGTTGGAATATCTGTGTGGCGTGCATCAATAACATGCAATATGGTACTGATGTGTAAAGTGCAGAATAAATCATCTCCAAACCCGCTTAGAAGACGACCCACAAACCAGTCGTTACCTCTCCTGCTTTGTGGGAGGTGGTGGTCAAGTGACAGTTACTGGACTCGCGATCGAAATTAGGCGAGATCAGTCCCAGGCTGGTGAAGGGAACAGTACGGGAAATTGAATTTCGTTAAAATCCTATTATCAGAGACTTCCAAAGGCTAGACCGGCATGTCATAAAAACACTCCGTCTAGCACAATCACATCAGTCGTGAATTAAACAGCCCTGGCATGAAATCTGTATGGTCGGCGCCATTTCTTGTGCGTACTAGGACTCCTGGGCCTTGGAAACAGATTGTGTAAGATTTACAAAATTGCCTGCCATACAGGCTGCTAAAGCTTATTGCTGGAAAATAAATAATTTTTACAACAGACATCGTTCAGGACGATCCAGTAGCAGACCATGCCACTTTATATCCTACCTACAATGAGGGTTGCTGAAAGATTGCACACTGCCTGTATTCGAGTTGACATATTTCCACTTACTGACGAAAACATGACATATCTTATTACATGTACATATACATGAAATGATTAGTCACTTATAGTTCCCAAGATAAGACAGCCGACATGGGTCACCCAGTCCGTGAAGCTAAGTTGTTATGTCGTGCTACCAATGGGTCTATTATTTTAAGTCATTCCTCTTCCTTTTTGAAATAGGAAACATCTGAAACCTCTCTACTTTGTCTTCTCTTATTTTCAGACGAGAATCCATGAACTAAAACATGACACTGACTTACATTTCAGCTGTAAAGATGCACTAAACACGTCGTAATTCATTTTTCTTAGTACAAGCTACAAAGTCCGGCTCGGTTTATTATTGTTTTGTGCCTCAAGTGCATCCTATCTACAGAAAGGTCTTGGGTATATTTGGCCCAGTTTTTTTTTTTTTTTT
>JAGKTI010005530.1:1190-17772 GCA_018397915.1 Birgus latro | reverse complement strand
TGACATATGGCTTCCACACAGTCCTTCACTACCAGAGACCTGTTCTTGACTGAATAAAATTGTGGATCGAATGAATAATAGTAAAAAAGCTCGTCGTACTGAAGTGGTTAATATACAGTGTGGGAAGACTGGGCAAGGTTGATGGGAGATGGGGGAAGAGTTGAGGGCGGAGTGGAGGTGGAGAGGTTTTGACGGTTGGAGTGGGTGGGGGAAGGGAGGGAGGCTTGGGCGGTTGGGATGGGTGGAGGAATGGAGGGAGGTTCTGGCGGTTGGGCTGTGTGGGTTTTGGTTCTGTGCAGTAATGGGGGCGAAGGAGTCTTGACCTATACATATACATTCTTAGCCTAAGCTGTGTATGAATTTCACTCTCTATTATTTTATCTTGTCTCAAAAAGCAACCAGACATTTCATTGCCAGAAGAGAGTGAATAATAACGTGAAAATACGAGAGGGAAAAATTATTCATGGTAATAGAAATTGGTTAAGATCTTTCATAAATACTGCTTCTGGTGACGCAACTTGTAGGGCGGGACAGGATAGGGGTGCAGGGTGGGGCAGGGCGGGGCAGGATGGGGACAGGACTGGGGAAGGACAGGGGCAAGGAGCGAAGGGCAGGGCAGGGTTAGGTAGGGGTAAGAACGAGTAGGGGAGGGATAGAGTAAGGAAGGGAAGGTGGAGGGAGCGAGGAAGGCAGGTAAGTGGTGGATAAGGGAAGGTTAGGGGTGGGGAGGGGGTAGGACGAGTATCGAGGTGAGGGAAGAGGATGGGGAATCAGGGCAGGACAGGTATTGGTATGGGAGAGAGGGACAGAGATAGACTGGAAGGGGGGAGAGCAAGGGGAATAGGACAAGGTTAGGGGGTGAGGGGAGCAGGGTTGGACAAGAGTAGGTAGGGGAGGGGAGGAACAGGGGAGATTGGGGGTGGGGGAGCAACGGAGGGATAGGACAAGGTTAGGAGGGTGAGGGAAGCAGAGCTGGACAGGAATGGGAGGGGAGGGATAGGGGGATACTAGGAGAGGGTTGAGCAATGGAAGGATATGAGGGTGAGGGGGGTACGGTGGGGGAAGAGGAGGTATAAGAGGGAAGGGATAGAGTGAGACTAGGAGGAGGGGAGGGGATGAGCAACGGAGGGTTAGGAGGGTAGGGGGGCAGGGTGGGACAAGAATAGGTATGGTGGGGGAAGGAGAGGGTTCGGGTGGAGGGACGGAGGGGTGGGGTGAGGTAAGAGAGAGAGAGGTAGACAAAAAGCCAGGAGTGCCCTTGACATTACTCCACAACCCCTGGAGCCACAGTTCAGTGCAGACATACTTCTTCGCCTGTATTCTCGTTCGCTTACAGGAACCTTCGTAACACCTATTCCTAAGCGATGTATTTTTCCATATTACACCTTGGTATTCACTTCTATGATACTGATGCCAAGGTTGTCGATATGAAAAAGATATAAACAACATACATGGGGATATTAAGGAGTAACATGAAGAATAAATCTCTGCGGAAGAGGTGTTACGGAGTGACCCATGCCAAGGAGAATCCAGCCTCTTGACGTAAAGATGTCTTGCTCCTTTACCGTAAATGAACTGTCCACCGTGTCGGAGTATCATTAACCTCTTAACTTCGATGATAATTTCGGCGACATCTTTTACTGGTTTAGTCTTGCTGCCTCCTGATGATGTTATTTAGCTCTGGGGAGACTTCTTGTAGTGAAGTGGTAAATAAAGGCTATACCAAAGATCTCCATTTCGAAGTCCTTCAAAACTGAAGTAGATTATCAGGAAATACTGTACCAAAAAGAAAATGAAAAATACGTCATCGGATGGAAGCAGTTAACCTCTCCTCACTTCTCACGCAACGTTTTACGACGATTTTTTTTTTTCAATATCTTGCAGTTATGTATTTTTTGTTTTGCAGGTGAGAACCTTTGTGGTCGTATTATTGAACCCCATTATTGAATTTCATAATTAAATATCATGGAACAAACACAGGATAGGAAATAGACGAAGTCTGACCTTTGAAACTCGTTGCTGATTGCGCTACGTAAAGTAGAATAAAGTTTAACAATTTCTTATCCTTGCAGGTGTTTTAAAATTGACCAGTGTAAAGTAGGAGATTGCTTACACTTTCACTTAAGTACTTTTTTAATTATACGGCTGTGTGTCTTTATGAGTATGTGTTTGTGAGCGTAAACGTACTTTGAGAGCGATGCCAGCTATAATTTTAAATATTCTTTAGTTTGTGAGTACGAGCTTCTGAGTGGAAGCGTCGATTTTACAGGTATCTACTCCAATTGTAAATGCACTTTAGTTTGTGAGTGAAGGTGTGGTTTCGATTAGTATATGGTCATATTGTAAATACGTTGTAGTTTGTTATTATTAGCTTGTGAGTGATTGTACGTTGTTTACCAGTATATAATGGAAACTAATTCTCATGCGCAAGGTGAAGCTTCTCTCATTTGTATTCGTCGGCCTTCATTTGGCGGGAAATTTAGCCTTTTTTGCTTATTTCTCCTAGTTCAGTGGCAGACTAAGGCAATACTACAGCTCTACATCCTTTTTATCACTCCTTCGTGACTAGCGCCATATTCTAGTGTTAATTTTTTCTTACAACTCAGTATTCAAGATGGAAGGATGAGAGTTTTAGGTCAATAAAAGTGGACAGAGTATAGAAACATACACTACTTCATTGGTTATTAGTTCCTACTCAAATATTTTTCAGACCAGTGACTACCATTTATTATATTCCTGCTACAGTCAGACGATTTTCTTCAGCCTAGGGGAAGAGCCTCTCGTAGTGAAGGGGTTGAGAGGGATACAGAAGACGGTAGGATGGGGAGGGAGAGAGAGAGAGAGAGAGAGAGAGAGAGAGAGAGAGAGGTGTGAAGTGGGTATACTTGTAGTGGGTATAAGGTTAGTAGGTATGAGGGTGGTGAGTATAAGCGTAGAGGGTATAAGGGTAGAGGGTATAAGGGTAGTGGGTATAAGGGTAGTGGGTATAAGGGCAGTGGGTATAAGGTTAGTAGGTATGAGGGTGTTGAGTATAAGGGTAGTGGGTATAAGGGTAGTGGGTATAAGGGTAGTGGGTATAAGGGTAGCGGGTATAAGGGTAGTGGGTATAAGGGTAGTGGGTATAAGGGCGGTGGGAATAAGGGCGGTGGGTATAAGGGTGGTGGGTATAAGGGTGGTGGGTATAACGGTAGTGGGTATAAGGGAAGTGGGTATAATATTAGTGGGTATAAGATTAGTGGGTATAAGAGTAGTGGGTATAAGGGTAGTGGGTATAAGAGTAGTGAGTATAAGGAAGGTGGATATAACGGTGGTGCGTATAAGGGCAGTGATTATGGTGATGAATATGATGAAGGTAACGAAGACTAATAGCGATGGAAACTGTGGTAAGGATGATGATGATGACGATGATGATGATGATGATGATGATGGTAGATGACACTAACCCATTCACCCTGAAGACGTATTTTTACTTTAATTCCTGCAGACGATTTCACTCAGCTTATTGAAGACCTCTTGTAGTGAGAAGGTTACTGAATGCCATACTTAGCTCCCTCACACCAGCAAAAATCGTCTTAAAATGAACAAAATCGTCTGGAAAGAGGGAGAATAAAATGAAAAGAAAAAGCAGTGGGACCGAAGGAGTTGATCCAGTGAATCCAAAAATGTATAATTATTGTTATATTTTTGCCTTTTTCAGGCGGTTTTATGCAGCTTGGGAGAGGCTTTTCCAACTGGAGGGGTTAGATAAAGCCCCCCCCCCCACTAGTAGAAGTCGACCCAAAGTTGAATAAATCGTATGGAAATAGCAAAACGATAAATAAACACATGAAAATAAATGAGAAAATAAACAAAGATAGAAAAAGTTGCTAGCTGGAAGGAGTTAAGGACGAAGGCCATGGGTTGTGGGGCAGGGAAAAGATCTATGAATAGGTATAAGGCTGCGGAGGCCATGACAATTATAGNAGGGGTGATAGGAAGGTGGTAGGGGTGACAGGGAGGTGGTAGGGGTGATAGGGAGATGGTTGGAGCGATAGGGAGGTGAAAGGGGGAGGTGATGGGGAGGTGATAAGGAGGCGACAGAGAAATGATGGAGAGGTGATAGAGAGGATGAGGCGATAGAGAGGTTATATGTGGTAAACAGGTGACGGTGAGGCGATAAGTGATACGGAGGTGATGGAGAGGTGTAAGGTGATAGAGAGGGAAGGGTAATAGATGATATAGGTGACAGAGAGGCCAGAGGTAACAGAGTGGTGATAGGGAGGTGGCAGAGAGGGACTGATGATAGAGTACAGGTGAAAGAGAGGTGAGAGGTGACAGAGAGGTGAGAGAAAGGAAGAAGGGATAGAGAGATGGCAGAGACGATATGGAGAGAACTGATACGGAAAGAACCTCACCCTACGCAAGCTCCTACCACTGCCACCACAGCCACTGCCACCACAACCACTGCCAACCCATCGTCTCCATGCCAACACCAATGCCACTGCGATAGGCCTAGCTTTGTATTCAGGACTGGTGCAATGGTGTCAGGAAGTCTCATTGGTGCCAGATTAGGCCTACTGGACGGGTAGTGAAAGTTACCTTGACGAATATCGGACCCTAAAGCTGTTCACTCTAATATCTAGCGACTGGATTTGTAGGTAGGGTGATTAAGTAGGTAGGATGGGTAGGTGGGTAGGATGGGTGGCAGATGGGTAGGAAAGGTAGGTAGGTAGGGTAGGTAGTAGGTGGATAGGTAGGTTGGTAGGGTATGTAGCAGGTGGGTAGGTAGTAGGGTGTGTGGCAGGTGGGTAGGTAGGGAAGGTGTGAGGCAGGTGGGTAGGTAGGGTGTGTACCAGCTGGAGGTAGGCAGGTGAGTTAGTAGGGTGTGAGGCAGGTGGGTAGGTAGGTAGGATGTGAGGAAGGTGGGTAGGCAGTGTTGGGGATAAATGGGTATTATGTGTAATAGGGTTGAAAAATTGACCATGAAGTAGGCTAGTAGGTAGAACGATAGGAAATGGGATAAGCAGGTAGACAGGGTGAGTGTGGAACAGGATCTTAGACAAGTCAGGATATGGGACAGGCAAGTAGATAAGAAAATTATGTTGAGTCAGGTAGAAAGATATGCTGTGTTCTGGCAGATAGGTAGATTGGTAGGGTGTTTTCAGAGGGGTAAATAGGTAGAGTATATTCAAGGAGGTAGACAGATAGAGTAGATTCAGCAGGTAGACAGGTAGGAGTATTAAGTCAGATAGGTAAGGCTGGAGTAGATGAGCCTGACAGGAAACCAGTTATAATGAGGAAATGAAAATTGTGGCAGTGGTACAGGAAAACTAATTACTTCAGACCTGATAGGCTAAAAGGTTGACTACGAGAGGATACTTAACAAAGGAGAAAGAAAGACCGAAAAAAACAAAAAGACTGGATAATGAAGGATGGACTGAAGGGAGAAGAATGGTCCGAGAGAATGAAAATGGTGTAAGGGAAGGAGAATAGACTGAGGGAAGGAGGAAGGACTGAAGGATGGAAAGTAATCTAAATGGAGAAGAATGAACTGAAGAAAAAAGAGACTGCCCAAATGCAAAAGAATGGAATGATTTGAAGGAGAATTAACTGAAGCCGGAAATGACTCAAGGAAAAGAGAATAGACTAAAGGAAGAAAAGTGATTTGCAAAAAGATTAAAATGCAGAGGGAAGGAAAAATGACAGGAGGAATGGGAGCTGACAAACGGAATAGACAACAGAGCAAGAGAAGACCTGCTTGAAGTAAAAAGTCCTAAATCAACAGGGGGGGGGGGAGGCTGAGGGTGGTTGTGGTGGTGATTGTGGTGGTGCAAGGAGGGAACTAGGACAGATGGGCAGCGGGAGATGATGGTGGTGGAGAGGGAAAAAGAAGAGGGTGGTCACTGAAAATTGTTGACTGCTTCATGGGTGAGGAATAAAAAAAGAGATTACGATGACGATGATGGTGATAATAATGACAGTAACGACGATGGTAAAGATGACGATGACAGTGACGATGGCAAAAACGACGAGAGTGATGACGAAGATGATGACGTCGCTGATAATGACGGCGATGATAGTGATGAAGGTTACAAAAAAGAAGGCGGTGGAAGTGAATACGATAAAGGCCAGAAAAAGGTAAAAGACCGGGAACCACAACGCGACAGTAGAAAGCAAGCCTGTCGTTCGTTTGGTGTGGAAACTTGCATCGAAGGGAAATAATACGACGAACCAGAACAAGGTGACTTTTCCACCGCGGCAGCAGAGGTAGGGCAGGGTAGTGCGGCAAAGATAATACTGTAAAAATAATAATTTGTAGTTAGCTGGAAGTAAATGCTGGAGTTATCCCGACCATGATAAGGCAGTGGTAACAATAATAACACTCTTAGGTATATGTTCACTCTCGGGTGCATTAGATAGTCGGGCACCATCTAGAAAATACTACATTCTAGAGTTGTCCCGGCCATGAGAGTTTCAAAATGGAGATATTAGAGAGATATAAAGAAAACAGATTCCTTTAGAGAACCAGAGAACAGAGATAAAAGCCAATCTGTAAATTAATAAAGGCAGGAGAAAATCCGATAACATTTATAAGGTTGGGGCTGGAAGATGGAAAGACTGGTCTAATTTGAGCTAATGATGATGACGACGATTGCTGTGATAAGGATGATGAAGAGATGGGTGAGGGTGATGATGAAGGGGCCAAGGTGGTGAGGCAGGGTGCGAAGCGTGGTGAGGCAGGATGATGGAGCAGAGTGGTGGTGGTGAGGCAGGATCATGGGGCAGGACGATGAGGCAGGGTGGTGGTGGTGAGGCAGGATGACAGGGCAGGATGGTGAGGCAGGATGGTGAGGCAAGATGGTGGGGCAGGGTGGTGGTGGTGAGGCAGAATGATGGAGCAGGGTGGTGGTGGTGAGGTAGTTGATGGGGCAGGGTGGTGATGAGTCAGGGTGGTGAGACAGGGTGATGGAGCTGGGTGTTGGTGGTGGGGCAGGGTGGTAGGACATTGTGGTAGGACAGGGTGGTAGAACAGGGTGGTGGGACAGGGTGGTGGTGGTGAGGCAGGGTGTTGAGGCAGGGTGGTAGGACAGGGTGGTAGGACAGGGTGATGGGGCAGGGTAGTAGAGCAGGATAGTGGGACAGGGAGGTAGGGCAGGGTGTTGAGGCAGTGTGGTAGGACATGGTGGTGCGGCATGGTGGTGGTGGGACAGGATGGTGGGGTATGGCGGTAGTGAGACAGGGTGGTGGTGAGGCAGGGTGGTGATGGGGCAGCGCGGTGAGCAAGGCGGTGGGGCAGGGTGGTGGGGCATGGTGGTGGGGTATGGTGGTGGGGCATGGTGGTGGTGGGGCATGGTGGTGCGCAGGGCGGTGGGTCAGGGTGGTGGGGTATGGTGGTGGTGAGACAGGGTGGTGGTGAGGCAGGGTGGGGGTGAGGCAGGGTGGGGGTGGGGCAGGGTGGTGGGGTAGGGTGGGAAGGGAGACCAGAGGAGAAATGTCGAGCGGTCAAGGCTGAGACAGTCCACGTCCTTCCTTCCTTTATTTTCTCACTTTCCTTCCTTCCATGTTTCAGTTTATTTCCTTCCTTCCTTCCTTCCTTCTTTCCTTTCTTGTCTCAGCTTACATGCTTTCTCCTTTTCCTCCTTCTTCCGTCCTTCTTTCCTTTCTCCCTTCCTTCCTTCTTAACTCCCCTCTTTTCCTCTCGCAGTGAACTTCCTTTCTTCCTTCATTCCTTCTCTTATCTTCCTTCCTCTTCTATCTCAGAGTACTCCCTTCCTGTCTTCCTTTTCTTGCTCTCCTTCGTTACTGTAGTTTTGTTGTTCACGCGTTCCTTTTGTCATAATTACTTCCTTCCTCGCTTCTTATTCTTAGCTCACTGCACCGAACGGCCCTGCTTGGAAGATTGTTTGCCTGTGGTTGATAGGTCCGCTTGGTCAGACAGAACGGGGTACCCATTAACAACAGCAGCATTAACAACAAGAACAACAACAATAACAATGACGCTATTTTCTTCTCCCCTTCCTTCCTCTCTTTTTTTTTTTTCAATTTTCTCTTTTCCCTCTTAAATTTCCCTTCTCTTCTTCCTTCTCTTCTGTTCCTATTTTTTTCTCACTCATTTACTTTAGTTTTTGTGTTATCTTTTCCATTCTTTGTTTGTCTCTTTTCTGAATAATTATCTTTCATTAATACTTTCCCCTTTTTTATTCTTTATCTTTTCTACATTTTTTTTGGTGTTCTCTCCATACTTTTCCTCCCTGTCCGATTGATGATTATTTCTGTTTTTTTATTTCTATTTTTTTTCGCTTCGTGTTCTTTTTCCTTCCGTTATTCCACGTTCAGTATTTCAGTATAAGCCTAATACCTGCCACTCTCTCTCTCTCTCTCTCTCCTCCCGTTTTTTCCACATTTTTTCTATCCTTTAACTTTTATTCTGGTCTTTCTTTACCGTTGTCTTCGTTGATCATTCACTTTTCCCCTCCGTGTCCTGTTATTCTGTTATCCACCTTTCTCCTTCCCTGCTCCTCTCTTGTATCATTTTTTTCCTTGCTTCCCTCCTTTTCCTCCTTCGCGTCCTGTCCTCTTTTCTCTCCTTTTCTTTTTCTTACATTAGTTCTCATACGGTCTATCCCACATCATCCTTTTCGGAGTGTAGGGGTCTCTAAGCTAAGGTATCGCAACCTAGGGAGATTTGTTTTAATTCATTTTTACGACATTCTGACGATTTTATTCGGCTGTGAATTAATTTTTGGGCTAGAGGGGTTAGGTATAGCCTTTGATCATTCTTTTTAGTTTAACTGGCCCTGAAATTGCCATCTCTCGATCTTGAATGACCAGTTGTAATAAATCAACAGTAGACTATGATGCAAATCACGAAGTGCTATGAGAGTGATGTGAAGCGGTAATACTGTCTTTTTTTTTGCCACTGAATTACATCGAATGAGATATAAAAGTATTAAAAATCTCGGCAAAGTTAGTGAGAAAATTTGAGAAAAATGGTCTGGTTGTTCCTTTAGAAACACTCTCCTGCTCCTAGACTCACTGTCAGCTTAATAAAAACTTCTGGCAAGATCTGGAATAGAGCACTAGAATATTCCCTGTTAGGTAAGGGGAAAAAACCGTCGTGCTAATGAACGTGATTAGCAAGACAAATAATTTAGAAGGCTTATGTGATGGATTAATGGAAGGGGGAGACAGTTTTCATTGGACACGGGTGATATTTTTACTGCTCTATTTTTCATTTCGTTTTTGTAAACTTTACCAACTCCACCGTCCTATCCTTCTTCCAACCATCTTCAGGGATGATGATGATGATGGTTTACTGTCAACTTAGTGAGGTAAACAGGTGATGATGATGATGATGATGATGGTGGTGGTGATTTTACTGTCGGCGTTAATGAAGTAAACGGGTGATGATGATGATGATGATGATGATGATGACGTCAGTGCAGAGAACAAGTAACGAGGACGATGATGATAAGGATACAGATTTTACTATAGAAACAGGTAAACATTATAATAAGTAAGTTACTAGAGAGTGAGTTGGTGTGTCACGGAGTTATCACATCCCTTGTCACAGTGCCCTTGAACTCTGACCTTTGAACTTTGAGGAATGAGACAGCGTGCGCTCTGAGGACGGTATTCTAAGTGACTCTGGGGATTTCGTAACACATCTTATTTGGCGACTTGTTCTGCACTCTGAGGGGCGTATTCTAAGTGGTTTTGGAAATTTTGTTACACATCTTCCTTGGCAACTTATACACACAACTTCCTTCATTTCCTCCGAAGTAAGGATAGTGAACTGAAGGGAAAGATTAATTCCAGCCTGAAGTCTACCGGTTCTTGCCCAAATGAGCTTGGGGCCACAACCGTAACAGTAACAAGAGCAGCAGCAATAACAGCAACAACAGCAACGAAAATTACATCTCAGTACACAAGATTGAGAGACAGCAATTTTTGGCCAAGTTAAAGTGCACGGAGACCTAGTGACAGTATTTCGCTGGAGGTTTAGAAAATTTTAGTTTTTTTTCAACTTCACTCTTTACTGTAGTATTATATATCATCATTAATAAGTCCACTTACACATCTACTACTTTTTATTTCTAAATGACGATTAACTCTTGAATAGGTATTGTTGTTAGCCTGAGCAAACTTCCGTCCATAAGTGCATTCATGGCAACAAAAGGGTTAAGTGAGATAGCTTTTAATCTCTGACTTCCAGCACTGCTCTTAGCTGAACACTACTGTTTGCTATAAAAAACCTAAGTTCATCCGTACCATCGAGGCGGTTAACCCCCTGTGTCTGTTTTTTTTTTTATAGTTTATTCTTGCTTCTTTCAGACGATTTTATTCACCTTACGAGACGCTGTTGGGGCTGGATAGGTTAGATACAACTTTAGTAAACCCTCCAGTATGAGAGGCCTCCCTTAACTCGTATGAGATAGTCTATAATGCATTTGTTCTAACCTACCATTGATCCCTAATCCTTTTCAACCCGTTTAATGGCCGTGTTTTCAGACTGAAGAGTTGATTTGACAAATAACCAAGGAGATTCACTCTTACCTCATTATTAAGGTTCATCGAATTTCATGGAATCTTCACTTAGCACTCAAGTTGCAGGAGTAGCTCAGTTCCCTCTGATAATAATAAGCCAACTATTGTAGCACCAAGAATAACGAACAAAAGAACGCCTCCCGGATCCAAGGAGTTAGGCCTAATCCAACAAGCTTATAACAACACCTTGCCACCCACCCACCAGGAGTCCAATAAAGATTCTAATCAATTTTACCACCTACTTGTCTCTGTAATAGATATCTTTTATCCCAGATAGCTTGTATACAATTAATTTTATACACAACTTTTCAATAGTTTACAAGAACGACTCCTCACTCATCCACCCCTACCATCCACTTGCCCAGCCCTGCCATCCACTCAGTTACCTTGCCATCCACTCACTTACCCTGCCACTCATCACCCACTCACCCACCCTTGCCACCCACTCACCCACCCGCCACCCACTCACCCATCAGTTTATTCGACCATAACCCTATCACCTCCCAAGCGTTCACTCACGTATACGGTACCCTGCCACCCACCAGCACTCTCTCGTACCGCACTACCACCCACTCACCTACCAGTCTCACTCATATACTGCACTCTCTCACGCACCCTTACCACTCACGTGCCCTTCAACACACTCACCCGTCATTCCCAGCCACCCACAGACCCACCCACTCACGCTTGCACGCCTCTCACCAACCCACTCACACACCTCGCCGCCCACAGAGGAACCAGTCCACTCAGATGTCACGCCCAACCACCCACGTATCCACCCACCAGTCTACTCATGCGCATACCTATACTACCCACTCACCAAACTCAACCACCCACTCATTCATCACGGCATCCACTCACACTTTATCATTTTATTCATTTACCAGTTCACTCATTCGCTTACTCTGTTCTTCCATTAACGAGCAGTCCACTCACACCGTTCTCACACTCAACACAATACCGCTCTCTTACCCATCAAACCATACATTTACTTATTAACACATTCCTGTTACGCTTCCATTTAACACAATCACCCACGCACTCACACATTGTCCTCCCAATCACCCCAATACACCACAATACCATTCTTTTGTTCACCCACTCATTTATGCTTTCCCCCCACTTACCTACCAGTCCACCCATCCCCTCACACTCGTCTCCCACTAACCCTCCATTCACCCATCCACTGACACTCTTCTCCCAATACCCCACCAGTACACCCATCCACTCACACTCTTCCCTCACTAATCCACCAACCCACCAGTCCACCCACTTCATCTGACTGCCATGCTAACATCTGGACCTAGCGTACCCCGTGCCAGTGTTCAGCTGTTACTATACTTTATGTTCCTAGGAGTAGCTTTTTATGAGGCGACTTTTGCACTAAAGTAAGGGGTGGCGGGTGGGTGGGTGGGGGGGGGATCAGTACTGGAAGGCAATTGAGTTTTTTGCTGGAGACAAGGAAAACGTATGAGAGGGTAAGAGAACCATGAAGTGAGCTTCTTATTGGAGACGAAGAAGAGGCAGGAGAATGATGAAATGAGATGTTGGGGACGAGAAAGAAAGCAGGAAAATGACGACGGAAGCTTTTTCTTGGAGACAAGAAGGTTGGAGAATGATGAAGAGAGCTTTTTGTTGGAGACTAGGTGAAGACAGCAAAATGGTTGAGTGAGCTTTGTCTTGGAGACGAGGAGAAGAGTTGAAAATGATGGAGAAAATTATATAGCTGGAAACAAAGAAAAGGTAGGAAAATGATGAATATCATTTGTTACAGCTCCCAGGGACGTATCCTGTTGAACATAGACCTTTGTAGCACCTGTTCCAATGCTGCGTGTCTTGAATATTACATCTCAGCATTTTCTTTTGCATTTTTATATCTTTTTAGTGTAGATATCGATTGCATATATAACATACTATACAAGAATGCACTGATACACCGTAGTAGATACAGAAATAAATTGGTATTAAGGTGTTGGGGGGGTCTCCTTAAGTGACGAAAATGCGACCTTCAGTGTCCTAAAGAAGCAGGAACTCGCTGACCATGATAAGTGAAAGTGACCCTGGGTGTTGATGATAAAAAAAATATATAGAGAAATTTACGCTTCTCGCATCGTCTGAAAACGTATTTTGTAATCTATACTATAAAAGCTTCTCTCTCTTTCTGTGTGTGTGTGTGTGTGTGTGTGGAGACTTGCTGAGTCATCCTGCTGGTGGAGCTTGGTGGGTTGGTGGCTAGGTTGGTTGATGGGATACCGCAGAACAAGGCAGGAGAAGAACTTATGTTGCTGATAACTCTGAAACTGTGTCAAAGATCTGGACAACATAGCAGTCATCCTCATACAAGGGTCCAGTACCAGCTGTCGGAAGAGTGTATTAATATGGTGGATATATTTTTCGTGCTCTATAGCCAAAACGGGAGATTGATTTTTTCTTCTTATCCCCTGCCGTTCGTCTCTCTACATTTTTCCTTTCTTTTTATTCTCTGCAACTATTCTCTGGCATTCATCCTTGACTCTCTCCCTTTCTAACTGTGTCTGGCCGTCTGTTTGCTTGCCTACCTGCCTGCCTGTCTACCTGCCTGTCTGTCTTTTTGGTTGCCCGTCTTTCCTGCCTCCCTTATGATTCCTCATCTATATCTTTCCATTCTTCTTGCGCTGGAAACACCTTCAGTCCGCCGATGTATTGTGTTTTTTTTCTTTTTTCAAACGATTTTATTCAGCTTAGGAGATATTTTCCTGACTGAGGGTGTTATGTATAGACTTTATTAACCCTTCAGGATGAGAGAGCTTACTTACGTTGAATAAAAAAAATACTTTGGAGGCAACAAGAGTAAACCACAAATTAAAGGTTAATTCCTTCCCTTTTCCATTTCCCCTCTCCCACCTCCTTTTCCTTTCCCCTTTCCCCTTTCCCTTTCCTTTATCCCTTTATCCTCTCCTTTCTCTTCTCCATTTTTCTTTTTCGTTTCTCTTCTCCTTATCCTGAACTCCTCCTTTCCCCTACTCCCTTTCTCTTTTCTTTTCTCTTCTTCCTTTCTCCTCTCTTTTTCCATTCTCTCTTTCCCCTCTCCTTTTCCTTTCTCTCTATTCACTTTCCTTTTCCTTTCTTCCTTTCCCTTTCTTTTTTCCTTAACATCCATATCTCTTCTCCCTTCTCCATTCCCCCTTATATTTCTCAGTTTCCCTCTCCCTGACTCTGTTCGAGCCTGCCTTCCCCCCGGCCGGATATCACGGAGTCCTTGAATCCCCTGGAGAACAATTTGGTGTGCCAATAAGGATGTGTGGCCGGTATGGTGGTGCAGTCCTTGAACGTTAGCCGCTGATGATGTCCCAGAGTGTTGGGGCGTGAGGTGAGGGCAGAGGGCGCGGCAACACTGTATCTCTTGTGGACCCGTATTCCAGTTGGCTAAGGTGGCTTCCGAGCACCTTATTACTAGTTATATTTTTGCTCTGAGCAAAAATCACGTAAGCAAGTCACCTTAGCTCTAATTCTCGTGCTTTGCGAATGGCGACAGTTATACCAGATGTCACCTAACAAAATCGGTCACACAGTTGAGCTCTATTAAAACTGTTTTTTCTAAACTAATTGTCATGATTTAAGTAGAAATCTTATGAGTTTAAGGATACCTAATCAAATGAACTTGTGCAGAAAGAAAAAATATCATAGCTTCACTAAGGTAAGTTTTATTACAGTTTTAAGAATATTTTTAGCATTTTCTTTAAAAATTTCGGTGAAGTTTGAAAATGTCTGCTTCACATGGTCATATTAATTTTCATGAGGATTTCAAAAAGGTATAATTAATATAAGCAAGTTGAATATCTCCACAAAACTGCACGATTAGAGGTTGCTCCAGATTACACCCTCACCCACTCCCTTGTCTGCGGCGCAAACTTTGTGAGTGTTTTCGCTCGCCCACTCGAAAAATGAGGCGTAATATGCAAAAGAAGGCTGAAAAGTCTCCCAGGCCAACAGGAATACCGCTCATTGCCTCCTGGGCCGTATTTGCGTCACTTACCAAACTTTCTAACACCTTTCCCGTAGCTATTTATTGTGCATAGATACTTCAATATTCGTTTGTATGCTATGAAAGTGTATTTATTTGGGCATAAGCTGCACAGATGGCATACAGGAAAGCGTTATTGTACTACACTGAAGACAGAATAAATAGATGAATGAATAAATTAACTCGTAAAGAAGAAGTGTGACAAATCTACCTAAGCTAACGAGAATATGACCCCTGAATAATTTGGCTCTATTCTCGTAGCACATCTTCCTTTGCGATTTGTTTGCCATTTTACGTCTTATTATCTTTTTTCAGGATATATATATATATATAGTATGTTTTCTGATCTAATATACACACCACAGATAACATGCAGGAGTATAGTCGCGTACCGATACAGATTTAATTGGTAAGCAGGGGTAGTTGGGAGATTCCTTGATCTCTCCAATTTGATTACCTCTTGTAGTTTTATCCTTGCTATGTTCAGACGACTTTATTCAGCTTAGGGAGAAAAATCAGGCTGTGAAGGGGTTAATGGAAGCTGTTTCAAACCCTTTCACTACAGGTGGTTTCTCCAAATATTAACAAAATCGTCTGGAGGTAGCAAGACTACTGTGAAGTTGAAAATACGGCATCTGACCGAGGTGGTTCAACGAAGAGAACACAGGTCTTTTTGTAAAGTGTGTGTGTGTGTGTGTGTGTGTGTGTGTGGNGTGGTTTCTCCAAATATTAACAAAATCGTCTGGAGGTAACAAGACTACTGTGAAGTTGAAAATACGGCATCTGACTGAGGTGGTTCAACGAAGAGAACACAGGCCTTTTTATAGTGTGTGTGTGTGTGTGTGTGTGTGTGTGTGGTTTCGAGTGTGTATGAGTGAGTGTGGGGTTTATAAGTGAGTGTGAGGACGTGAGTGTGTGTGTTTGCGAGTGAGCGTAAGAGTGACAATATGAATATAAGACGAACTGGGGTTGTATTTTCCAGGTACACAGAAATTGCTGGATTATCTGTTGCAAGAAAATGACCGTACAGCCTGTTCTTATTTTATGGAATCATTACTAAAACACTGCCAAATCCTGACAAAAGATTAAAGTTAAACTCAAAGAGAAAAGAAGAGGTTAAGGAATTCTGCATTGGGCTTGTCCATGAATTAATTTTGCTGTTCTTCATGTGGCCTGTTATATTGGTGCCACCGCGAGCAGGCATCCCTCTCCAGCATCTATTTAATTTAACTTTGGTGAAATATCTGGAGGTTTCAAGAAGAATCCTGTGATGGCCATTTTACACTGAAACCACTAGTGAACGTCAGGTATATCTTTAGGAATATGCGTTATATAATGAGTAGTCCATTTGAACCCATCAGAATATAACCGATGGCCAGCGGACTGTCCTCTTACATAATAGGGTGAAGGGAGCGCAGTCATCACCTACCTCGGGCTACACCGTCTCTGTAAGGACCTATTCTCCGTTCATTTTAACTGGGAGTAAAATTAATCTCACTCTATCTTGAATGTTAAGTCGTCATAAGAGATCAGCACTAAAATATGATGTTAGTCACGGAGAAGCACTACAGAAAGGATGTTGGGCCATAATTTTGTCATTTTCTACCACTGGACTGCCGGAAATAAGCTTCGAAAGGACGAAAAAATCCGTCTACTTAAAATTAAGTGAATTGTACACCTCCCTTTCCTATTCGCACAAAGCAACTGACATGGGAAGGGAGGTGAAAAAAAAAAGAAAAAAAAGAAGAAAGACGACGCTGGTGAACTGAGGTGAGTTTATTCTCGACTTATTTTCGCCATCTCGCCTAAAGAAGCAGTAAAGAAAACCATATTCTTTTTACTTTGCTCGGGCTAAAATTGCGCTCTCTTTATCTTGAAGGCTAAGTTATAGCATGAGATTAACACTAGAAAATGGTGTAATCTGGAAGAAGTGCTATGGAAAGGATGACTAGACGTAGTAGTGTCTCTTTCTGCCACTGAGATACATGAAATAAGATGCAATAGGCCTAAAATCAGGGCCAAATGAGAGTAAAAACCGTATAGTCACCTCCA
>JAGKTI010005529.1:0-44544 GCA_018397915.1 Birgus latro | reverse complement strand
AGCTCAAGAGTATACCTGTAAATGACACACATGAACCCAATTACACATAGTATCCACACGTGAAAGTACTCGTACATCTGGGCACCGAAGATTTTCCTGCGTCTATTCCATCAACATTTCTACCAGAGAAAGTTTGTCAATGTTACGAATTTTATTCTTTTTATATATATACTTGCTTTTTAGTATATATTTGGTATGTGTCACGTGATATATTAAAGATTTTTATACACAGAAGTACAGTAAAGAATTACAAACAATTGAGCATCTGTAGGAAATTTAAACCAGTAATCTTGCAGTCCTCCCAGGCAGCAGTGAGCTTTCACGATTTGAAATTTGGATTCTGTAATGTAAATAGTATCATTAATAAATTACATGTAATATCTGATTTTCTGTCAGATAATGATATAGATATTTTTGGAGTCGCTGAAACCTGGCTGCTGCCTGAAATCCCTGATTCCTTTGTCCAAATTAACAATTTTAACCTCGCACGTACTGACACCAAAGACAATACCCATAAGCAGAGAGTATGTATTTATATAAGGAGTAATATAAGTCATATAAGTGTCCACACCAGCTGTGATAATGTCTGTGCAATCCATTTACTAGCATTTAACCTGTATATAATTGTTATATATCGCCCTCCTTCCAACACCAATGCCGATAACCTGGCATTATGAAACTTCCTATTAGACTTCTGTCCATCGAAAGAGGTACTGATTGTTGGGGACTTTAACTTACCCCTTATCAACTGGCAGTCTAGCACAGCACTGGCTGTGAGATATCCTCCCCTCCACCAGTTGTTCCTGGACTGTTTTGCATGTCTGGGTTTGCACCAGTGGGTAACAACGCCCACATATTTAAGCTCGGGCAACACTCTAGACCTTGTCCTCACATCTGAGAATGACAGGGTAGGAGAAATTGAGGTAGTGAGTCCCCTGCCCAACTGTGGACACTGTCCAGTCCTGCTACAATACTATTATCAAGCCGGTGTTGTGACTGATAGCTATTTTCACTCCAAGCGCTCTTGGCATAAAGCTAAATATAACAAAATAAATAGTCATCTGCGTGAAATAGACTGGCAGTTCGAATTTCAAGGCCTATCGATTGATGCAATGTATGACAGACTGCAGTCCATCCTTAGTCCATTAATCGACCAGTATGTGCCGAATATGCCCAGCACACCTCCCCCACCTCCAAGATCACCTCCCAAGGCCTTGAAAAACTGCCGCAGAAGAGCTTGGGAAACATACAAACACTCCAGGAGTGTTTATGGAAGACTATCTCCTGAGGCTCCTCGAGCTCTAACACACTACGACTCTCTCAACGACAGCTTTCGCAACTACTTTACACACATGCAAATCAATCACGAAATGTCACTGGTTAGAAAACTACAGGTCTCCTCAAAACTATTTCACTGGTACATCAGAAATATGAAAGTGGGTGCACCCTCAGTGGGTCCCATAAGGTTGGATAATGGAGTGTTATCATCTGACTGTACTCAGATGCCAGAAACTTTTGCTACACATTTCTGTACAGTTTACTCAACACATACTCCTCATGCTCCTCTCCCTCACCAAACTTTTGAGGGTGTCCTCGATAGAGTGACATTATCCTTGAAAGAAGTGAGAAACAAGTTCGCAGGACTGGACCCAAACACCAGTATGGGACCTGATGGCCTGCACCCCAGTCTTTTGAAATATTGCCCAGCCTTAGCTCTACTCTTGTTTTTCATATTTCAAAAGTCTATCACCATTGGTAAACTGCCACAGGACTGGAAAAAATCCATTATTATTCCCATATTCAAGAAAGGCTCTCGGCATACTCCCCTTAACTACAGGCCTATTAGCCTGACCTCTGTTTGCTGTAAAACTCTGGAGAGATTTATTACAGAGGCACTATACAACTTCCTTGATACTAATGGAATGCTGTCAAATGACCAGTATGGATTCAGACAGGGTAGAACTGTGGATGACCAACTACTACTTGTGTACAATGATGCAACGGCGTGGTTGGATGCTGGGTATATAGTGGATGTCATCTTGTTTGATTTTAGCAAAGCCTTTGACACTGTCAACCATTCAATACTCATCGACAAGCTAAGACTACTGGGGGTCAGTGGTTCCTTGCTGTCCTGGATCTCTGACTTCCTGTCTGGCCGCACCATGAAAGTGTCTGTGTCTGGCTGCACCAGTTCCTTAAGGAATGTTCTCAGTGGTGTCCCCCAGGGATCTGTTCTAGGCCACTTGCTCTTTCTGGTATACATAAACTTTCTACCATCATATATACGCTCCAAATGCAAATTCTTTGCTGACGACATGAAGATTTACCTCAAGCTGCGTCACAATACCTGTTCCTAGTTAGCTGCAGACATAAATACGTGTCAGAAGGACATAGATATGGTGTACAAGGTCGCTGAGTCATGGAGTTTACGTTTCAATCTTGACAAGTGCACCGTACTGTGATGTCAGAGAGGCCCAGTTGATTGGAACTCTATTGGCACACTTCAGCACTATCACATGAACAACACCAGTCTCTCTGTAGAAACTATACACAAAGACTTAGGTATCTTGGTTGACAGCTCACTGAAATTCCACTTTCATATAAGAAATACCGTAAAAAAAGCAGCAGGCCTGGCAAATAATTTGTTGAAGTCCAGCCTCTGTCGTGACCGAGCTTTTATGTTGACTCTGTTCAAATCCCACATCAGACCTATCCTGGAGTTTGGCTCCACTGTATGGAATACAAGCTACCACGGAGATCTGAAGCTCCTGGAGTCTGTACAGCGCAGATGGACCAAGCAAATCAGTGGCCTGTCCGAACTCAGTTATGCTGACCGTCTGAAAAACCTGGACCTGTATTCTGTAAAAGGGAGACTGATCAGAGCTGACCTTATTAAATACTGGAAAATTTTTCATCACCATTCCCCTATCACACAGCCCAAACTTTTTTCTCTTCCTTCATTAACTCACACCAGGGGTCATAGATTCAAGGTGGGCAAGCCCTGCATTTCATCCGAGTGTAGACGCAGGTTTTTCAGTATCAGATATATAGACCTCTGGAATTCTCTGTCTGATAATACTGTTAGCGCCGATTCCGTTACTTCATTTAAAAAGTCCCTCCACTCACAACTAGGTCACATCTTGTTTGATTATATTGAATAACTACGATTCATAATTCGAAGTTCTTCAAGTAGTTTATCAACCCTGCATATGGCACAAAACTCAGCCCCTACTCAATAGTATATTCAGATGATGATGTGTATAGGGAATGGGGCTGGCGTGTCAGCAGGTATGGGCTGCCCTGCTTCTAAAAAGCAGATTCCTACCGAGCCATACTGTTAAATTGTAATGGGGTAGCCAACCAGGTGAGTAAACCAGGTGAGCACAAACAGATTTCTAATATGTTTATTCATTCATTATTAATTAATTTATATAACTTTTTATTGCAATAATATCCAAATTCGCCCCAAGTCCAAATTCACCCCAGTTTACGGTACTTACGGAAACAACCAGATCACCCATGGCAATGTTTACCGATGATCTCTCCAACTGGCCGCATTGTTTACCAACCATCGCTCTGACTAGATGTGTCAGTGTATCGCATCAAAGCAATGGGAAACTTGATGATTTAAGTAAACCTAACCTAACCTAGCTAAACCAAACCTAATTCAACCTAACCTCACTTGTGTTTGACAGGCAGCATTCAAATTTAAAACTGCACAGTAGGAACATTAAATATGGTCGGCTACTAGCAGACATCGACAGATTATTTACGCATTCTAAATTCTCATTTATGGCTTTAAAAGGTAAGTTTACAAAAATCCCCCCTTCCCTCAGTAGCTGTGGAAATCTAGGAATAATAACACGTAACCTGTGAACGACTAATTTCAGTAGAAAATATGGAAAGGCTGCACCCGTTTGGCAAAGAATTAATCTAATTTCAGTGGAAAATATGGAAAGACTGTGCCTGTATGGCAAAATTTTAAACATTCATTTGTGACAATTCATACAGGAAAAAGCATTATCTAGCTAGAAGGTGAAATCTATAAAGTATCAAAACAAGTGACAATGAAAGGAAATTTAAACTCTATCTATTGCCTGTTGTCTTAATCCTGTAAGGGATGGCCACAAATAAACTGTCTCCAAGTCACCCTGTCCTCAGCCCTTTAAACAACGGTATAAATTACTATACCCACACATACAACTGTCTGCATATCAGTTTTACAGTAACTGTAAATGCTTACTAGCCACATGCGTTAAGTAACAATTATTGTCGTAAGTGGATGACAGCCAACAAGTCATAAAGGGGCATTATAACAGTATGCTTAATTTTGCAGGCTTTGCATCTTTATTGATCAACCAACACTATACCCCTTCACTGCAAAAGCTTTAGAAATGCTGGCATATTAACGAATATCATCAATTAATATACGCATTGCATTCTACTGTCCGTAAGCCATATGGTTACATGATCACTCAATCTTTTATCAGCATTAGTACATGTACTTCAGATTACATTCATTCCCAATCATTTGATTACAAACTATCGTTAAGACTTTGATAAACGGAAACTGTGCTTCTGAAAATGTCGCATTACCTTGAGAATAATATTAAGTAGAAAATGAGATCCAACGTCGCCTCGCCCAGCTGTGTTTACTTGGTGTGTGACCACGGCTAATTTGTGAAGAAAAATCATTTTCATGGAAAGTTACCTTATGTGTACTTTGTAGCATATACTCTGGATACCATTAAAGTAAACTGCTGCTTTGGTACTTCTTTACCGATTGCCAAAAGGTATATCAGAGTGAGAAATTAAAAAAAATAAAATATATAACCATGTTCGTACAAACGTTCCAGGGATAGTAACTAAAAAAAAAAAAGTATTTGATGTACGTAATAGTAAGTAATGTATTATTTCAGAACTTAGAAAAATAAAATATATAACTATGTTTGTACAAATGTACTAGTGATAGTAACTAAAAAAAAAGAAAAGTATCCGATGTACGTAATAGTAAGTAATGTACAATTTCAGAACTTAGAAAAATAAAATATATGACTGAAATACCCACCCCGACGGGAGACCACAAGAGGGGTGGTGCAACACCCACCCATTGGAGGAACCACGGACAGGGTGTCGCAACACCCACCCCAGGGGAGACCAAAGGGACGTGTACAGGGCGCGCGAAGGCTTCGAGCCAGACGAGCCTACGTCCCCCACTACCTTGCGCCCCTCTTCCCCTCAACGGAGCCAACCAGAGGAACGCAGCCCCGGCAGACTACTCTTCAGCCGGGCCAGCACTCGCCAGGATCCGGGTGGGACTTGTGATAACACAGTCTCAAGTGGCACTGTGATGATGGCCATCATCCGCGTCGGGGAGAAGTCGGCCACCGTATGCTTCTCAGCTACTACACCCTGCAGGACCATGGCGATGGCCACCATCGGCGCCAAGGAAGAGTCAGCCACCGTACACCCTTCACCTGCAGCCTCTGCTGGGAACAGTGCCACGATGACAGCCACCGTCCACGTCGGGGAGAGGATGGCCACCGTACGCCTCTCAGCTGTAACCCCAGAGAAGGGCAGAACCATGGCGACGGCCACCATCCATGCCAGGGAAGGACCAGCCACCGTCCATCCTTCGTCTGCCACTTCCACAGGGAGCAGGACCGCGATGACGACCACCATCTGAACCAGGGAAGGGTTGGTCACCATACGCCCTTCACCTGCTGTGCCAGGGGTTAGTGGAACCACGGCGATGGCCACCATCTGTGCCGGGGAGGGATCATCCGCCGTACGTCCCTCATCTGCTATACCCTGTGATGCTCCTCAAGGAGGATCCTTAACTGGGAGCAGGACCATGGTGATGGCCACCGTCAGCAGTGGGAAAGGGTCGGCCACCATATGCCCTTCACCTGCTGTCCTATGGGCTATTGAAACTGCGGCGGTGGCCACTGTCCGTGCTGGGGAGGGATCGGCCACCGTACGTCCCTTGTCTGCTACCCCTGTGACTTCCCCTACGGAGGATGTCCCATGCTTGCCTCACCCTTCCAGAGGCTGTCCAGGACACCCTTCTCCCTCTCCCTACAGAGGCAGTTCCCAGACGGAGTTGCAGCTGGAGGAGATCTGGCGAGGCCCCGTAGTAAGTCTGGGGATCTGTATCCTGCAGCCAGCACCCTGATGATGCCCCTCACTGTTGGACTCCCAGAGGAAGGGATGCCGCAGGCAGCCCCTGATGGTGACTTAGCCCGAGAGAGACCCTCAGACACCCAGGGACGCCCCCAGGACCCCAGGGTATGATCTCCCCAGCCCCATTGACCAGCGGTCCTCCTCCAGGAGTGGATGCAGACAAGTGCACCTGCTCGCTCTATTCGGCCCTAGTCCCGAGGGCCGATCTCCCCACCGAGTCCCCACTAGGGAAGGACCTCCCTCCACACCACCCAGCAGCCCATCCCAAACGACCCGGCCCCTGGCAGTGGTCCCATGCCTCCTGCGGGAAGGCACACCTGACGAGACCCCTCCCACACCTGGACAACACCTGTGAGCAGCCCAAGTCTCCAGCAGCCCAGACCAGAGTCCTCCTGTCTTATTTGTGCCTTTGACCTGTATAGTGTCCTGTGTTTATTGTGTTAAGTGTTGTGTTGAATCTAAGGCAATATACAGTATGTGTAAGGTTGGTTGACCTGAGTTTTTATGCCCTGTTCCTCTAGTTGTATGCACTAGACCCAGTCTAGAAGAGAATCCCAAATCAGTCACTCATGATCAAAGGACAAGGAGTTGGACTTTGAACATGTAGCATAACAATAACCATGGTCGTACAACTGTACTAGGGATAGCAACTAAAAAAAAAAGTATCGGATGTACTTAATAGTAAGTAATGTATATTTCAGAACTTTTCAGTATTCAAAATCACAGCAAAAGCTGGACATGGACAGGGCTATAAGAAATAGTCATTATACGTATGGTCACCATGGAGGCTGGGCTCAAGAAGTGTACAGGGTTACCATTTGGTATTTCTCAAATCCGTTTTGGTAATGAATCAGCATGATTCATTACCAAATGGATTTTTCACATGTATGAAGATTGTCTGCTCTTTATGATTAATCTGCTAGCCCACGCAGCTTGATTATTTCCATTTGTATATGAAATGCCCACCCCAACGGGAGACCTAGGGAGGGGTGGCACAACACCCACCCCACAAAGGAATAACAGGGAGGGTAACGAAACACCCTCCCTAGGGGGAGACCACCGGGAGGTGCACAGGGAGCGTGGAGGCCCGGGGCTAGATGTGCCTACATCCCCCACTACCTTGCACCCCTCTCACCCTCAACCAGCACTAGCCAGGAAACGTAGTCCCTCCAGACTAGTCTCCAGCCGGGCCAGCTCTCGGCAGGATCGAGGTGGGGCTTGTAATACTACAGCCTCACACAGACCACGGTGATGGCCACCGTCTGCACCAGGAAGGAAGGGACAGCTACTGTACGCCCTTCGCCTGCAGCCACTCCTGGGGGCAGCACCATGACGATGGCCACTGTCCACGTCGGGAATGAGAGGACGGCCACTGTGCACCTCTCGGCTGCAAACCCAGAGAAGGGCAGAACCACAGCGACGGCCACTGTCTGGGCCGGGGAAGGATCAGCCACCATCCAACCTTCGTCTGCCCCTCCACAGGGAGCAGGACTGCAGTGATGGCCACCGTCCGCACCGGTAAGGAAGGGATAGCCACCATACGCCCTTCGCCCGTTGTCCCAGGGGTTTGAGGAACAGTAGCAATGGCCACCAACCACGGCGGGAAGGAAACGGCCACCGTACGTACCTCATCCCCAACCCTTGTGACTTCCCCTATGGAGGACATCCCTTGCATGCCCGACCCCTCCACAGGCCGAGCGGGACACCCTTCTCTCTCTCCCACAGAGGTAATTCCCAGGAGGAGTTGTGACTGGAGGAGATCTAGCAAGGCCCTGTGGTGAGTCTTGGGATCTGCACCCTACAGCCAGCACCTCGACAATGCTCCCTGCTGCTGGACTCCCGGAGGAAGGAAAACCGCAGTCAGTACCTGACGGCGACTCAGCCCAAGGGAGACCGCAGCCCTCAGACCCCCAGGGGCACCCCCAGGACCCCAGGGCATGACCTCCCCAGCCCCATCGACCGGCAATCCACATCCAGGAACGGGCACAGGCAAGCATGCCTGCGTGTTCTATTTGGCCCTAGTCCTGAGAGCTGAACTCCCCACCGAGGTGCCAGCGGGAGGGGGCCTCTCTCCATGCTGCCCAGCAGCCCACTCCAGATGACCCAGCCCCTGGCAGTGGTCTCGTGCCTTCTGCAAAAGGACAAACCTGACGAGACCCCTCCCACACCTGGGCTGACACCTGTGAGCAGCCCAAGCCTTCAGCAGCCAAGACCAGAGTCCTCTCCTCCTGATTGTGCCCTTAATCTGTATAGTGCAGTGTGTAGAAACTGTATTTGTATTGTGTTCAGTAATGTGTGAGCTTAAGGTAATATACGTATAAGGTTGGTTGAGCCGAGTTTTTATGCCTTGTTCCTCTAGTTGTATGCACCAGACCCTATTTAGAAAAGAACCCCAGACCAGTCGCTCGTGATCAAAGAACAAGGAGTTGAACTTTGAGCACGCAGCATAACACTGGTGGCTAGCGGCGATTCTTGATCCGGTCGGCAGCAACGAGGGACACAAGGGAAAGTTTAACGAAATGGCGGCCAAACCACACGTGCAGTTGTAGTGTGGGAGCCAATGTATTTCCGTAGTTTTCAATTGTTAATTTTAGGAGAGTGGTTGGACTGTCTTCTGGGGTGATTGAGCTTTGAGAAGAATGATGTTTCCATTTTTTCTGACTAGATTCTCATACCTTTTTCTCAATTTTGACATTTTGTACCAAATTAGCACCATAAAATTCGCGTGCAGTTCCAGGATGACTAGTTTTGTTAAATATACTTAAAAGAAAGTCCTCTTAACACGTGTGATTATGTTTAATAATATTTTAAGGATATCTTTAAACATATTTTGTATGATTTCTTTTGAAAAACTGTTAAAAATGGAATAAAATAGTTTTGATTTTGCTGTTAAAAATCAAAAAGAAATCTAGTCATTTTATTTCTGGCCCTGAAATTTGCAGTTTTACACTGCTGTGTTAACAGGACCAGTAGGCCTATTATCACGTATTCAGACCTTCCAAAATAATCAAATGATAAAATAAAGACCAAATAACAACACACAAAAATGGAATCACTAATGAAACTAGGTTGATGGCACCGAAAAAGTCCCGGCGTCTTCCGCAAAAGACTCTCCATCATCCTCATTATCATCAATCCCCATCAGATGCCCCTGGCTAACATTTCCACACACCTCTTCATCTGCTCCACACAGGCACATCTTGGAGCAGTTGAGATTCTGAGATCTGCAAGAACAGTGTGACGTGCAATTGGTCTTCTTGCAACCGCATTTGACTAGATGTGTAACTGTGGCAGGGGCCGGGGGGTCCCATGTTGGAACTGGTACCGGTCGATCATCCTCTGCCTACCATCCATACTCTGTTGGTGGTGATAACTGTGGGTTAGCTATGTGATCCTGATCCCATATCATAACCTGGAAATGTGCACGAGCCAAGGCTTCATGTAAGGCTCTCCGTGTTAGTGGCAGCTTCTGGCCTTCCAGCTGTTTATTGGTGAATAACCTCCACCTGAGATCACTGACGTTTACCAGAGTGGTACCAGGCTCATACGGTTGGCAAACAAAGGCTTCAATGCTTTTGTCTGTGTCAGGACTCAGCTTTCCTGTAGTTTGCAGAGCAGCAAATGCAGATACTTCCTCCAATTGACACCTGTTTAGTGCTTGCCAACAGGTCTGCTTTCCCTTGCCTGCAAAGCTGCCTGTCTGGTCACCGCCAGAGAAGGCATGGAACCTTGGTAAGGTTGCAGCCATCTCCTTACCAAGTGCATGTTCTACTGGTCCCAGTGAGATCATTTGTTTCTTGTTCCCCACACCAGTGATGAAGTAGGTGTCCTTGCAGAGCTGATGGTACCGTTGAATTGCAAGAACAAAAACATCAGTGTCAGGGGACTCAATGCAGAGTTGTGTTGCCCCTCTTCGAACAGCATCCAGGCTGTGGAGGATTATCTGCGTGTCAGCCTCTCCTTGTGAGCTGTGGAGATGTTGTACATCCATGCAGTTTGAGTGGACATACTGCCTTGAAATGACAATGAAAATGTTGAATTTTCCCTGAAAGTGTTGGAGGGCCTTCTTGGCGAAGTAGACAGTCAGCCCATCTTTGGTGCTGGTACTTGATAAAAACTGTTTAGCTGGCACCCTTCCTACTGGTGTGTTGTCATCCAAATGGTAAGTAGTTGTGAGCTTTCCACCCTGGCATCTCTCCTGTGTGGCCTCCTTCAGTGAAGATGGGAGATCATAACGGTCAAACACTTCATGTATCTCATTGTACTTCTTGGTCTTGCAGTCCAGTGTGGTTGTAAAATAGTCTGCCTACTGGGCACATGTCTTGATCCCTGGCGGCTTTCCCAGTCCCCGTACTACTGCCATTCCATCTGTGACAGTTACCTTCTTGGTTGGCAGGGGACAACCGTCAGTTACAGGATTCTGTGGTTGCTGTTTCACTTCACCATAGTCATCACCAGCCCTCTTCCGGTTGGGCAACTCCTTGAGTATGGTCATGAGCTTCCTCCTGTCTGTGCATGGTGCAGAAGGTCACCAGTCACAGTGAAGAGGGCACGTGGTTGGGCGGTGAACTCATACAGGCCAATGGCATCTTTCAGGTTGATCTCTGACCGTGACTGAGAAACAATCAGCATGCGAGCAAACAGTGACGTGTCATCCTGCAGTTCCACTAGCTGGTCAGCCAGCTCGTGCTTTACCACTTTCCTTGCACTCTTCCACATTTTCAGGTGAACCTTCTTCATTCTGGCCTACATACTGTCTTCATTTTTATTGATACGTTCTTCCATGAAAGCAACATACTTCAGCTGGCCGATCTCTTTTAGGCTGCATATACCTTTCTGCACGTGGGGTGGCATTACAACCTTTGTGATGACATTAGGCAGGTCTTCACCATCATATGTCATAGGATTCAGGAATGCAATAAGAAGGTTTACTGGCATGATTTTCTGAAAAAGAAGTTATCAGCCTATAATATTTCACAATATCATATTATGTAGCTGAAAACCTGTTGCATGCTAGTTTATTGTACGTCTGTGTCATCAAACCCCAAGGCGCTACAAGGGAAAACGCCAAAATTGAGGCCAAACACATTTCTGCTTTTGACCTACGATTAATGTCACTAAAACAAAAAGAAAAAAATGGAGACATGTTTATTTCACCTTCTAGGAACCCAAAGCATAGAGATATAGCAATCTTCAAAAATTAACAAGCGAAAACCACGGATACCAAACTTTGATACATTGGCTCCACACTATTGCCAAAGTTCGACCCCGAGCAATGATATTATGATATTAACACGTATCTATCCATGGTTAAGCCATTCCTAGACATAGGATTTGAAGATGACAGGCAGAAGATAGCAGTTACCCTGCCTCACCTGGGCAAAGTGGTAGCAAGCATCGCACCCATCATCGTCCCACAACTGACATGGGCCAACTTCATCCAAATCGTGACCCAGGCAGTCACGCCATCCTTAGGGAAAGTCGTAGCCTTGGCACAGCTAGACACCCTCACCTACACCGGGAACATGAACGACACATTCATCCAGGCTAGGCGGCTCGTCACCGCTGCATACCCGGACACCGATGATGCAGCTACCCGGTAGCAACACATATTCAATGCATTATTGAGGATCCGCCCCAGCATCATCCGAGAATACTTCACAATTTATGACCCAACTGGAGTCCTCGATAAAGATATCCAGCTCGTCAGATGTCTCTTAGTCGCCTGTCACATCCCGCAGCACATCAGTGCTGTCAGTAAATTCCCCACCCAAAGGACAACACCACACCATAAGCCACGGGCCCCCCAACCAAAGCAAGCCTTCCAACAACGCCCACCATACCCAGGGCACACCCTACCAAAAGGCGCCCTGCCCCCAAGGAAAATACCAACTTTATTTCCATCAACCCGTGGGAGTTCTCTGCCTGAAGCCACTGATGTTCTCTCCACGACATCCACGAGCAGCTAAAGGCTGCCCAGTGCAGAACAACCACCCATGGGCGCCGAAAAGTCTCCTCACTGGACAATGCGGGAGCCGAGCACAACGCCTCCCCCGCTGACTGCGCCGACCCCAGGGATGTGGAACCTGAAGACGACGAAGTCCAGCAGCAGTTGGATTTTTAGGATTGCTCCCGCACCTCCCGACGGTGGTGGGGGCTACCTCACAAAAATACCGACCCCCAGTCTACGACAAGATGAGACTGAACGGGGTAAAAGCGAGGCTACTGGTCGACATGGGAGCGGCCAGGTCCTGCCTCTACAGCCACTTCTACTTCTGCCACTAATCGGCTATTGGCCCGCTTCTCCCCACCTCAGCTCACCTTGTGGATGTGGGGGATGGTCCCCTGCCAATACGGGGAGAAACCCGGGCCCTGCGTGCCAACACCCACCAGCAAGCTTCCACCCAACATAAATTCGTCATCTTTGACTCCACCTGCCGTACCTATGATGGCTATCTGGGGCTGGACCTCCTACAGAAATTACAAACCAGCATTGACTGCCACAAGAGACGTCACGATTTTCAGAAGCTTCCAACCCCCCCCCCCTCAGCCACTCTGCACGTACACACTCCTACCCCCTCCCTCACCTTACCCCCCACCCTGTCCTTCACCCTGCCCCTACCCCCCCTATCCCCCTGCCACTCCTCCCCATCGCACCTTTCCCGCAACCATCACCTCCTCCCTAGCCATCCCCCCTCAGCATGAGGCCTGGCTACACTGAACAGGCCCATAAGAACCACAGTCCTGTTCTCCCCTAACCTGCCATCTGGAAACCTCTTCTTCTGCTTACTGTCCCCCACTTTCCTCTCCCCTCCACTTCGGGGCTGTATGTGTCACAAATATCTCCACCACCACCCTCACTCTTTCCAAGGGACTAGTGATAAGAAAAATGGAGAAAGCCGAGCCTTATGCACCCCCTCCTCCCCTGCCACCCTACCCCCCTGCCCAAACACCTCTCACCCCACCAAGCGGACAGTCTCCGACACCTTCTTCTGGACTTTCAAGACCTTTTTGTGTCAGGACCAGCAAACGTCAGCCACAGCACGTACCTGACACATGAAATCTACACCATGGGACCATCTATTCGCCGACCATCACGGCGGAAAAAACCCAAACAACGGGCTGAGGAAGACCAGCAGGTCCAGGAAATGCTTTATGCTGGTGTCATATCACCCTCCACCACACCGTGGTCCTCTCCAGTCGTCCTGGTCAAAAAGAAAGATGGTACCATGTGCTTCTGTGTGAATTATAAACGACTGAACGACGTGGCTACCAAGGACGCCACCCCTTTACCCAGGATAGACTTGACTCCCTATACGGAGCATCCTAGTTCTCCACCTTAGACCTGCAATTAGGATTCTGCCAAGTCCCCGTATACCCAGAGGACAGGGGTAAAACAGCTTTCTCAACCAGCAATAGGAACAACTACGCCTTTAATGTCTTCCCATTCGGACTCCGCAACGCCCCTGCTACGTTTCCTGGATAATAGAGTCTGTCCTCAGTGGCCTCACTTGGGAAATCTGCCTGGCATACCTGGACGACTTAATTATTCTTAGCCATACATGGGCCGACCACCTCCAGCACCTCAGACAAGTCTTCCTGCACATCCACCAGGCGGGGCTCATGCTCAGACCATCAAAATGTGTCCTGGCTGCACGATCCGGCTCCTTCCTGGGGCACATCATCTCGAAGGAAGGCATAGCACCCGACCCTGACAAGCTGTGTGCTATCGCAGATCTCCCCCTCCCACGAGACGTCCACGAGGTACTCACCTTCTTGGGGCTCACGTCTTACTGCCGGCGGTTTGTGAAAGGGTTCGCCAACATCACAAAGCCCCTTCATGATATAACTAAAAAGGGCTGGACCGACGATCGAATCACAACTTTCCATACCCTAAAAACCAAACTCATCACTGCCCCGATAGTCACATTCCCCGACTACACCGTGCCCTTCCACCTATACACAGACGTGTTGATAGTGACGATCGGGGCCGTCCTCGCCCAGGTTCAAGAAGGACAAGAGCACATCATCGCCAGCACCAGCAGCACCCTCAGCCAAGCCGAGAAGAGCTACACCTTCACTAAATGAGAATGCCTAGGCATTGCGAGGGCATTGGAGCACTTCCAAGCATACCTCTCGGGCACACACGTCACCATCATATCCGATCACCAGTCGCTCCAATGGTTATGCCAGTCCAACACCCACAATGCCCAACTAGTTAGGTGGAGAGAAACCCTCAAAGAATTCAACTACGAGATCTCCTATCGCCCCGGCAAACTGCACACCATCGCCGATGCCCTGTCCCGAGTGCCAGTCAGCTCCATCAATGCTGAACCCAACCTTCCACACCAGTGGCGCAACAAAGATCGCCCCCACTGGATGCCACCCCAGGTATTCTCCAAGCTCCACCAGCAGGGCGATCACCTGTTCACCCAGTCCAAACATATAGTGCTCGGCCCCAAAACCGCCCTCAACGCATTGACCCACCAGCACTTCTACAACGGCATTCATCTCAGCACCAAGAAACTTTTGCAAGTGTTCAACGACACCTATTGGATGCCCGACCCCTCCAACCTGGCCAAACAAGTTAACTTGACCTGCAGGCCAGCACGCTAGCCAAGGACATCACCCTCACCCCTGGCCCACTGGGGAGCATCACCACCCACAAACCATGGCAACTGTTGTCCGTAGATGTAATCGGCCCCCTCCCACCTAAAGCCGGCTACAAGTATATCATCACCTTCTTGGACACGTACTCAAAATTCCTCATTGCCTGTCTGGCCAAGGAGCACCACGCCGTAGCCGTGGCCGACGCCCTTGTCCGCCACGTCTTCCCATACTTTTGTGTTCCCCAAGCCCTGCACTCAGAGAACGCCCCCGAATTCAGCTGCAAGATATGAGAGGAACTCGCCACCATCGTTGGCTACCGAATCTCTTACTCCTCTCCTTACTGGCCCCAAGGGAATGGATATGTAAGAGAAGCCACCGCACCCTTTGCAACCAGATGCGGGCTCAAACAGAGGAAATTAGAAACGAAAATTGGCCAGCGCACGTCAAAATTGTGCAGTGGGGTGATGAACACCTGCCCCAGGGACGATGGTATCTCTCCCCACGAATGGGTATTTGGATAAGCCCCCCTCCTCCTACCCCTACGACATCACCTCCAGACCCCCTCCACGTCCCCTACGCCCGACCCCCTTCACCACCTCAAGAGAGGGGTACACCACTTACAAAAACACCAGGACCTTCAACCAGACATCGCCCCAGCCAACCCCTATAAAACAGGGGACTCGGTAGTAGTGGCTAAACTACCCACGAATGGGTATTTGGAGAAGCCCCCCTCCTCCTACCCCTATGACATCACCTCCAGCCCCCTCTCCACGTCCCCTACGCCCGACCCCCTTCACCACCTCAAAGACGGGTACACCACTTACAAAAACACCAGGACATTCAACCAGACATCGCCCCAGCCAACCCCTACAAACCAGGGGACTCGGTAGTAGTGGCTAAACTACCAGCCCCAAACAAGATCTCGCCACGGTTCGTGGGGCCCTACACCATCACCAACATCCCCAGCCTCTACCAAGTCACCATCCACTATCATAACACCCAGCGCACCTATCGTAACTGGAACGTGCGCGCCCATTCCCAACTGACACCTCCCAACATCACACCCATACATCCGTCCACCACGCCACCTCACCACCAGCTGCCGCCCACACCCCACATCTGATTCATACGCCTGCTACTTCACACCCTCATCCTCATCATCATCATCCTCACCCACATCCCCCTCCCCACCCTCCCCTTGCTCCTCACCATCCCCAACCTCCCCCTCTCCCCGGCGACCTCACCTCACCCCTCGCCTCCCGCCACCACACCACCACTGCAGGCCCAGTCATCCAACCAGGGAACCCTCAGCCCACCTCCTACCACCCTACCACGTCTCCGACGCTGCACACCTCCCACCACCCTCACAACACCCACACAATCATTTTCCCCTTCCACCTCTTGCTCCACACCCACTACCCACACCAATTCACACACTAACTCCTCACCCACCCTCCCCACCACAACCACATCACTCCTGAGCATCCGGACTACACCACCTAGACCATCGACATGCCCAGCCATCACACCACACGTCCGCACCACCTCCTCGCCACCCACACCCGTCCTCACCACCACCACAACCAGATCCAGCTGCCTCTCACGCCCATCAGCCAGATACATGACCACATCCTCACCCACACCCCCAACATCACCCACACCACAAAAACCACCCGCCCCCACCCCCCACACGCCCAACACAGCCCCCATAACACTACGAATACGCCAAGCCCAATGGAAACTTCCACCAACCCAACTCCCCAGGGAGAGGATTTGTACCTGCCCTCAGTGACCGCATAAAAGCCAGGTTGCCTCACCGGTCACCAGCATACAGCTAGGATATGTCAACCCCTCACCACTGCCAGAGATGAAGATCCACCAAATAACCTGGATCCCCGCCCATGGGAAGCTCCTGCACATCCGTGGGATACCTCACCTCCTCCGCGTCCTCTGGCACACACTGCAGACCTCCACCCTCCACGTCACCTACACACCCCACCAGGAACCGAACGTGACCATCCACCACTGGATCACCCTCCTCCACCACCTCACACTGACCCACCGGATCACCACCTCAGACATCTACCACCTCCAGCCACGGGGACGTGACTTTCTCCCCCACGACGGTGGTGAAATGCCCATCCCTGACGGGAGACCTAGGGAGGGGTGGCGCAACACCCACCCCACAGAGGAACAACAGGGAGAGTGATGAAACACCCGCATCGTGAAACCCCTCCACGACATGATGAAAAAGGGCGAACCTTTCACCTGGACAGGCGATTGCATTACAGCTTTTCACACCCTCAGGACCAAGCTCATCACCGCCTCGATAGTTGCATTCCCCGACTGCACCCTGCTCTTTTGCCTGTACACTGATGTATCCCTAGTGGCGATCAGCGGCGTCCTTGCCCAGGTCCAAGAGGGACGAGAATACATCATCACCTGCACCAGTCATACCCTCAACCAGGCAGGGAAAAACTGTGCTACCACCAAATGAGAATGCCTAGGCATCATCTGGACCTTGGACCACTTCAGAGCATATCCGTCAAGCTTCCATATCACCATCCTAACCTACCACCAGTTCTTGCAATGGCTACGCCAGTCTCAGACCCACAATCAGGTGGAGAGAAACTCTCGAAGAATTCAACTTTGATATCGCATACTGGCCCGGCAAATTACACACAAACGCCGATGTCTTATCCCTGTTGCCCATCAACTCCATCAGCGTCGCCACCAGCCTCCTAAAAAAAGATAAAACAAAGATTACCTCGATTGGATACCACCCCAAGTATTCTCTAAGCTCCACCAACACGGCAACCACCTGTTCACCCATATCGGGCATATAGTGCTCGACCCGGACACCGCCCTTGACTCAATGATCCACCTACACTCGGACAGTGGCATACATCTTGGGACCAAGAAACTATTGCAGGTACTTAACGACATGTATTGGACACCCGGTCCCTCCAACTTGGCCAAACAAGTCATTAAGGCCTGTCAGGCCTGTGCACTAGGCAGGGATGTCACACGGACGTCTGGCTCTTCAGTGAACATCACTGCCCATAAGCCATGGCAACTTTTGTCTGTGGACGTAGTCGGCCCCCTACCACCTAAAGCCGGCTACAAATACATTATAACTTTCGTGGACACGTATTCAAAATTGCTGATTGCCTGCCTGGCCAAAGAACACCACGCCGTTGCTGTGGCCAACGTCTTCGTCCGCCACGTTTTTCCCTACTTCAGCATTCCCGAAGCCCTTCACTCAGACAATGCCCCAGAGTTTACCAGCAAGATATGGAAGGAGCTCGCCACCATCGTCGGGTACAAGCTCACCCACTCCTCCCCATACTGACCACAGGGGAATGGGATATGCGTGAGAAGTCACCGCGCCCTCCTCAACCAGGCTCGGGCCAGGACAGAAGAAACGCGAAACGGGGACTGTCTATTCCAAGACTGTGTAGTGAAGAATGAACATCTGTCCCCAAGAAGACGGTGTTACCCTTCATGAACGAGTGTTCGGAGAAACCCCACTTCTCCTACCGCTCCGACACCATCTACACCCCCCCTCCACGTCTCCCACATTCGACCCTCTTCACCATCTCAGGAGCCGACTGCATCACCTTCAAAAACACCAGGACCTTCAACCTGACATCGCCCCCACCAATCCCTACGAGCCGGGTGACTCAGTTATGATGGCCCAATTACCAGCCCCTAACATACCATCACCCCGATTCATAGGACCATATACAGTCATCAACATTCCCAACCCCTACCAAGTAACCATCCAGTACCACAATGCCCCGCGCACCTACCGCAATCGCCACGTGCGTCCCTTCCTCCTCCCACCTGCCACCTCTCAAGCATGCCACACTCGCCTCCCAACCCAGTACGCTGCACCACCACCCCCCTCCCCCAACAACACAACTGACTCGTATACCTGCTATCTCACACCATCGCACTCCTAACCCTCACTCACTCCTCCCTCCATAATCATGTCCCCAACCATACCCTCCACAAACTCCACACCCTCCTCACAGGCTCCCCATGCACCCCAGCGGCCTCACCTCCCACATCAACAACTCTGCCTCACCGCCACCACCGGACACAAAGGCCCTGCCATCCAACTGGGGAACCTCCCACTCACCCCCGGCCACCTCACCACGTGACCAATGCCCCATGCCACCTACACCTGCCCTAACGCCCACCACCCCTAGGACTGGCCGCCTCACACCCACACACTCCTCACCCTCACCCATTCCTCATTCCACACCCACGTCCTATACCAGACCCCACACCAGCTCCCCATCCTTGACTACCACCACACCGGCACCACCTAACACAAAAACTCCACCACCCAAACCAAGAACCCCCCACCCTCACCCACCATCTCACCACGTGGCCCAAGCTCCTCGCCACCCACACCCGTCCTCACCACCACCACTACCAGATCCGGCCGTCTCTCTCGCCCACCAGCAAGGTATGCACCCACGCCCTCAACCACACCCCCAACACCTCCAGCACCACCCAGACCATCCACCTCCAGCTCCCCTACACCAAACACCTCCCCCATAATCCTAAAAATACATCAGGCGAAATGGAAAATTCCAGTGGCCAAGCCCACCAGGACAATTAAGGCATGTCCCCCGCGACCTCATAAAACCCAAGTCGCCTCACCCATCTCCAGCATTCAGCCCAGCGTCACCGGCCAGTCACCACACTCCGTGCCTTCAGAAATACAGAGCCTCTAACAAAGGAAAAAGGGAAAAAGCAGTGTGTGGTAATCACAGGGGAATTTGCCTTCTCAGTGTAATAGGAAAAGTATATGCTAGGATACTTATTGACAGAGTTAGGGAAATAACAGAGGAAATAGTTGGAGAAGAACAGGGAGGTTTTAGGAAGGGAAGGGGTTGTGTAGACCAGATATTCATTCTTAGATCCTGAGTGGAAAAGTTTCTAGAGAAGGGAAAGAAGCTGTATGCAGCCTTCATGGATCTGGAGAAAGCATATGACAGGGTGGATAGACAAGGATTGTGGAAAGTATTAAGAATATATGGAGTGGATGGGAAGTTGCTGAAGGCAGTGAAGAGTATGTATGAGGGTGCTAAGGCTGCAGTGCGTGTGGATGGCAAACTGAGTGAATCTTTCCATTTGAAGGTTGGATTGAAACAAGGATGTGTCATGTCTCCATGGTTGTTCAATCTGTATATGGATGGGGTTATAAAAGAGATACAAGGTCGGGCAGTGGATGTTGGAGTGGCCCTAGTGAGAGAGGGCAGTGTTTGGAAACTACCTGTACTGTTGTTTGCAGATGATACTGTGTTGTTGAGTGAAGACGAAGGGGAGCTGCAAGGCTTGGTAGATGAGTTTGGGAGAGTGTGTAAGAAACGGAATCTAAAGGTGAATGTGGGGAAGAGTAAAGTGATGGTCTTCGAGAGAAGTGAAGCCAGTGAGTGTACAGTGAGATTGGATGGGAAGGAAATGGAGAATGTGAGTGAATTTAAGTACTTGGGCAGTGTGATGAGTAAGGATGGTAGTCTGGAGGGTGAAGTGCTCGAAAGGGTACAGCAGGGAAGGAAGGTTGCTGGTTCGTTGAAAGCAGTGATAAGAAACAGGGAGGTGAACATGGAAGTGAAAAAGTTGTTACATGACAGTATTGTGATACCAACTCTAACATATGGATGTGAAGCTTGGACCCTTTTGAAAGGACAGAAGTCAAGAGTGAGAGCAGTGGAAATGAGTTATTTGAGAGGAGCATGTGGAGTCACATGGAGAGAGAGACTAACAAATGATGAAGTGAAGGAACGTTGTGGTGTGGTTGTGGACGTGATAGGAAGCGTTAGGAGAAACACGTTAAGGTGGTTTGGGCATGTGGAGAGGATGGAGAGTGAAAGATTGACGAGGAGAGTGTATGTGAGTGAGGTGGAGGGGGCGAGAGGGAGGGGGAGGCCGAGGATGAGATGGAGGGATGGAGTGGAGAGGTATATGAGAGAGTGGGGTGTGAGTTGGGAGCAGGGTAGTGAAATGGCGGGGGACAGAGCGACATGGAGGCGATTTGTTTGTGGCCACCCCGTGCGGGATTGAGGCGTCTGGCAATAGATAGACAGATAGATAGACGTGTACTTTGGACCCCTGCCCAGGGGAACAAACACTGCCTCGGAGGGACACCACAACTTCTGCATCTCCAGCGAAGGACTACACAGACCTCCACTCTCGAGACAGTATACCATCCACACCAAGAGCCAAACCTACTCACCCAGCACTGGACCTCACTCGTCCACCACCTCACACCAACCCACCAGACTGCTACCTCCGATATCTACCACCTCCAGCCACGGGTATGTGACTTTTCCAGCCACGACAGTGATAAAATACCAGCACCAAGGGGAGACCACATGGAGGAGCGGAATGGGCCCAAGCAAGACGGGCATATGTCCCCCACCACCACGTGCACCTCTTCCCCTCAATGGATCCCGCGGGAAGTATGCCGCCCCACTGCACTACTCTCTACCCAGACCAGCACTCATCAGGACTGGGGTAGGACTCATGTAACCACAGTCCCAAGTAGGACCGCGACAACGTCCACCGTGCTTGTCGGGTAGAGGACGGCCACTGTACTCCTCTCACCTACTACCCCATGTAGGACTGTGATGATGCCCACCGTGCTCATCGGGGAGGGAATGTCCACCATACGTCCCACACTTACATTCTCAAGTAGGACCGCGATGACGACCGCCGTGCTCGTCGGGGAGTTAACGTCCACTGTACTTCCCTTACCTGCAGCCCCCGCTGGGTGCAAGACCGCGGCGACGCCCACCGTGCTTGTCGAGGGGAGGATGGCCTCTGTACTCCTCTCACCTGTCTTCCCAGGGCAGGGCAGAACTGCGGCGATGCCCACTGTGCCCATCAGGGAGGGAACGTCCACACTACTTCCCTCACCTGCAGCCCCCTCAGGAAGCAGGACCACAGCGATGCCCACCTTGCTCAATGGGGAGAGGATGGCCACCGTCCTACTCTCACCTGCGGTCCCAGGGTCTAGTGGAACCATGGAGGCACCCACCGTGCCCGCCGGGGAGGGAACATCCTCCGTACTTCCCTCGTCTACTACCCCTGCGACACCCACAGAGGGCAACGTCCCTTGCTCGCCACACTCCTCCAGAGGCCGAGTGGGACGCCCCTCTCGCTCTCCCCACACCCCAAGGGGCGGAGCTAGCTCCCCAGTGGAGTTGCAGCTGGAGAGGGTCTGGAGCGGCCCCATAGTGAGCCTGGGGATACGCTCACTGCGCCAGTGCCCCTATGTCATCGGTCACTGCCGGGCTCCCAGAGGATAAGACTCCACAGGCAGCCCCTGATGGCCTCTCAACAAAGGTGAGGCAGCAGCTCTCAGCCATCTAGGGACGCCCCCAGGACTCCCAGCCGGGACCTTCCCAGACCAGCTGGCGAGCCATCCTCCACCAAGGGCAGGCGCCCTACTTGCCCCCTTTGGCCCTAGTCCCAAGGGCCGACACACTCACCGACGCCCCTCCAGGGAAAGGCCTCCCTCTCCGCCGCCCCGCAGCCCACACCGGATGATCCGGCCTACGACAGTGGTCCCATGCCCCTTCAGACAGTGCACGCCTGACGGGACCCCTCCCACACCTGGGCGACACCTACATCTACCCTGTCACCTGTTGTCACAACTCTTGTCCTTTGTGTCCACTACAGTGTGTATAATCTGCCCATTTGTATTGTGCCTAGTACTGTATGTTTGTATGACAGTATACGTGTAAGACTGGCTGGCCTGTGTTTTTGAGCCCTGTTCCTCTGGTTGCATGCTCTAGACCTGGCCTTGAAAGGAATCTCAGATCAGTTTCTCGTGCTCAGAGAGCAAGAGATTGAGCCTTGAGTACGTAGCATAACAGTTACATCAGTATTCTGAGCCACATATATATAATGAAGAGAGCTAGTGCTGCCATTTGCAATGCTATCATTAAGCTGTCTAGTAATATCCTGCCTAACAAGAGAGCTAATCATGCTTTTGACAGTAGTATAACTATATTCAGCAGATATATCAGAAGAGTTGTAGGTCGAAAGCAGAGCCTTATGAGCTAAGTCGTCAGCCTTTTCGTTAAAGGGTATCCCTATATGGGAAGGAACCCATGTGAAGTGAACCTTATGACCTGTGCTTTCAGTTCACCGTATGGTTAATAGAGATCTATTGACAATATCACGGTCTGTAGGAGTAGTAGATAGTAATTCGTACAGAGCTTCTTGACTGTCTACAAAAAGTAAACATCCTTAGATAAAGACAAAACACAGCCTAGCCCCTCTTCTATCGAATATAATCCTGCCCGTATGGAAGAAAGACAGTCAGGGAGTCTTTTTGAAATGACAGTGTCCACGTAATGAGTGGGTGACTCATACTCCCTAACGAACAGCCCACACCCAGACTTAGTGCCATCTACAGACCCGTCACAAAATAGGTGTACAGTCTGGTGACGATCTATTGTCTCTAACTTTGTCATGAAGTGGGATTTAGGTTCACAAGATAGTCAATGATCTTTGGGCTTGTGGAGTTTCTCTGTGTCCACAGTCCTCTATAAGGACTCCAGGTGGCCTGACTTTGTGTTTGTATTAAATTAATGCAAGGAGTTATGACACTGAAGTTGTTCAAGAGTTCGTACATACAGCCGAGTTATGTGTTTGGAGGAGAACGAACACTGTTCTGAAAGGTCGTCAGGGAATGTTTTAGCCTTTCAGACCTTAATTAATAATCCTGACTACTACTCGTGACACAATTTCCCGTATCCTGGTTACAGTACTTGGGAGTTCCAGTTCTGCCCACATGACCTCAATTTTTGCTGTCTTTGGACGACCTAGAACTATGCTCATTGCCTCATTTTGTCCCATTTCCAATTTCTTAAGGTTGTTTCGACTATATTGTACAAAACAGGGGCTGTGTAATCTATAGTACTAATATACATCCTTCTGAGTACTGGAATGCCTACTCCTCTTCCTCTATTAGCCAAGACTCGCAATGGTGCGAGTCTACGAAGGCACTGATTGCGAACATAATCAATGCATTCTGGGCCTTTATGATAACTAAGCTGGCCCCCTAGGTATCTGCAGGTACTCACTCGTTCTAGTTTAGAAGAATTTATACATGTGAGTTTGCAACGCTTCTCTAATCCCTGAAATTTGGTTTTCGACTCACTGATAACGAGTCCCATGTGCACACACACAACCTTCAACTGGTGCAGGGCTTCATATAAAATGGAAGGGGATTCACACTGAAGCAAGATATCATCGGCATAGATATTTACCTCCGTGTCTAGAGGGAAAGTGTGGCGTGCAATTTTGTCCATTAGTACACTGAAAAGCATCGGACTGAGGACACCTTGTGGAGGGCCCAATTCTATTTCCCTTTCGTCAGAAAACTGTCCCCGCAACCAAACCCTTGCTGACTTTGAGATAAGATCTTATCCACCAAAGAAATTTCCCTTTAACCTCTTTGGCAACCAGTTCGTTCAGAATTACCTCTTGTTTGCTTTGTCAAACGCCCCTTTCAAGTCAATGAATGACCTGCACGTTGATCTAGTATTGCTGAAACACTTTACAAAAACTCACTCGTAGCCCTTCCTTTAAAAAAATCATGTAAGTTCGGAGACAAATGATCGCCAGTCTTGTACAACAATCTATTCAGAACAACTCGTTCTATCATTTTACAGATACAGCTAACTAGGGATGTAGGGCGATAACCACCACAGCCCTTTGGAATTGGGATTATGACCGCACTCTTCCAGGATGTGGGCAATTCACTGTCCACATATAACATACTAAGCAAATCCAGCAGGGGTTTGTCATATGAGGCAAGGAGAACACTAAGAATGTCATGATTTAAACCATCGTTGCCTGGAGCGGTCGATTTACCTTTTTTTTTTTTTACCGCACAAAGCAATTCGTCGTACGTTATGGAAAGACAGGTGTCATCCCTCACATTAATATTGGCATCAACCAGGAAATTCCTGAAGGGCCCGTGGTGGTCAAGGCTCTCTCTATGACTGGCAGGTAGGTTTGACTGTGCAGAGGCACTGGCCCACTTGTTGATCAAGACTTTGGGCTTTGTCACCAGGGTCTGGGACGGAGATTATGCGGTTAGTTTTCCCTCTTATCCTGTTTACATGGTACAACACACCCTGGAGAGACTTGGTCTTCCCAGTGGTCGTGAGGAAGGTATCCCAGTGTCGTTTTCTGGCCTTCTGACGTAGTTCAGTTAGGTACTGTGCGATTGCCACCATACTGTCACGCACCTCACTGTCACAAGGTTGTTTTGCCAGATGCTCTGCAGGTTAGCCAGTGTCTTCTGTCATCCTAGTATCGCTCGATCAGTAGTATACTGCATGTAGGTTTACTGGTCAGTGTTTTGGGTAACTTATTTGAGCTGTGGTGCTTAACAAAACAAGACATTCATAGAAAGAGTTAGCATCCAAAAAGGACCCCTTTGTGATCCGATACCATTTCTGGACACAGCAGCAGAGTTTAGGTAATTTTACACTTGGAACGACTAACCGTTTCCTTAGGTTGATATATAATGAAAGGGAAGTTTCTAGAGCGAAATGATCACTGAGTAAATACCTGAGCACATGAGTTTCAGCAGGACTTGTTTCAAAGATGAACACTACATAGTCGAGCCTGCCTCCCTGAATATGAGTAGGAACATTTTCACCTGTAAGTAAAGCGGTATCAACAGCAGCAAGAAAATTTTTCCAATGCACACCACTGACACTGGAGGATTTAACGCTACCCAGATCTGCATGCCTGACATTAAGGTCCCCGAGCAGAATAGTTCTCTCCTCAAGAATGCAGGTGGGAAGGGAATCCATATGAAGGCAACTAGCATGAACATATATATTCTCCATATACATGAGTATGCTGTCAAGATGTAAGTATTGTGTACACCTTTTTCAAAGAGAGTAACAGGGAGACTAGACTTATCATACACTGCCAAGCCCCTGGAGCTGCCTTCTTCTTGATCCAGGGTGAAAACACTATAACCTCTTAGATGGGCCACATCACGTTCTTCCTCCTGTAAGGCAATCAGAGCAGGTCTTTTTACAATAATATAAGAATGGAGGTCAGTGGAGAGAGTTCATAAGCTGTTCACATTCCAGGTCAGGCAGGTGTAGGGGGAGCTATCCATTGGCTGGTGGTCTCAATGCTATCTCTTGTATAGCTGCCGTTAACTGCTCAATCGAATGCCTAAAATCTGCCATGTTTCGGGTCACGGTATCGTAGTCCCTTGTAAGCGTCTCTACACGGGTACAGAGAGGTGGCCTAGTTTTTTCCTTAGGGCGAGCACTGTCGGGTTTGCGTGTCCAGCAGTGGGCTCTTCACCATCGCCATGACCTCGATGAATGGAAGCCTCAGCTGCAGAATCGTTGTCCTCTGTGTCAGACTCCACAAAGAAGTCCTCCAGTTGTTGTTTTTGCTGTTGCGAACGTGGTTCCACCTCCTGGAGTCTCCGGGATAGGTCTTGCACTGCCAACCGAAGATCACTAACTACTTCCCGTAGGCTTGGTTCGTGCTGACCAGAATCGCCATCTGGGGGCTGGCTTGCCAAGGACACAGCAGGACCTACTGGTGGCTGCCCGTGTACGGGTGCACCAGTGGATGTTTGCCCCAGATGTAGGAAATTTGAGGCCTGAAAGTGGGTGTCCCAAACATTGGTTGGTGGAGGCGGTGGTGGTTGGGCTACATGAGGTTGAGCAGCAGTGTGCCGTGGTGCCGGGGTCGTCTGCGGTTTCTAGGGACAAAGGAACGAGTGGGCACTGTGTTCCCCTCAACAGTTGCAGCACTTGGGTCTGAAGTGTTCGCCCCTCCTGATTCTTTCCAGACAGATTCTACCTTCATGCTTCCCAGCACAGAAGCAGCACCTGTATGCTACACTACACTTCCATGCCAGGTGCCCCCACCTGCTATGGTGGTAGCAGAGGTCAGGCTCCGAAACAAACCGTGCAACTCTCTTGTATCCCAGTGCCTTGATGAATACTTTCTCGGGAATCTCCCCCTTTAACAAAGCAGTAAGCTGTGGCTTGGGATATTGGCCGACCATTCTTTTCATCAGCCACAGGACATTTTCTGGTATCTCAAGGTCTTCCACGGCCCAATAGACAGGAACATTATGAATGATAATCCTGGAATGGGGACGATTGATCACAGCTTCCAAGACAACGCCCTGAAATCCATCACTGGTCAGACAATTTGCTGCAGGGCCACTAATCACAGTCACGTATGGATGTGTCTTACCTTCTTTGAACGGTACCTCAGAATCAGGAAACTGTTTTGCCACTGAAATGCCCCACTTTGCTTTTTCTGAGAGGGAGAGCTCACAATCTGAGAGAAAATTCAGCTTCACTGTCATCATAACGTTCCTCCTGTACACCGAAGTCAATGACACATTCAGGTGCTGGTACATCGACGTCCTCCCCTGTGCACTATCGTTTGTTGACACTCGGTCCTGTGTCACTTGTGACACATGGTGCTGCTTGTGCCGTGGCAACGGCACCACCATCCACGTTCATGTCTCATGTTTGCGGTACTTCTTGCCCCTCCCTGTCAATCTCTGAGGATGGGAGACTATCATGGGCATCAGTCTGGACCATGTTGCTGTAGGTATGGTCAGAAGGGCGAGACCTGTGGCGCTTGCGATGATGGCTGCAGGAGGCCATGTCAGCACACACTTGCACTCTATGGCCGCTTGGCAGTTACTATACTGAATTAAAGGGATTTAACGCGATAAGTCAAATTCAGAGGCTGCCGAATTAATTCAAAAACTGCTTATTAGCCTTCTTTATTACTGAAATGCCCACCTGGTGGAGCGACCCCAACACCACCACCTTAGGAGGAGGACACAGGGAGGCGACACCCGCCCTAAGAGGAGGCCATGGGGAGGTTGCCAGGTGTTCTGTGCCACACAGGCTCACGTCCCCAGTTACCTAATGCCCCTCTTACTCCCAGCCAGACTCACGGGAAGTGCATCGGCCAGGTGCATTACCCTCCGAAGAGGACAGCGTTTACCAGACTTGGGGTGGGACTGACCCTTACACAGTCCCAAGAAGGCCCTCAGCAGCAGAGTCCACTGGACCTGTTTCTACAAGAGGAGGAGAGACCAACGGTCCTCGAAAACCTACTGTACCCCAGGGGAGCAGCGGCACAGTAGATTCCACTGGACCTGCTGTAGGAGGAGAATCCACGGTACCTCCTTCTTCCGCCATCCGCCATAGGGAGCAGTCGTCTCGGAACGTCCACCAGACGACCCTTGCCTGTTCTCTCGAGGAGGGGAGTGGAGCCGTGGTAGTGACCACCGGACCTGCCACAGGGGGAGAGACCACTGGTCGTCCCCCAGCTGCAACATTCCCCCGGCAGCAGGAGAGTGGTAGAGTCCACCGGCCCTACTGCGGGAGTCAGAAAGTCTGCCAGACTTCAACCTCCTGTTGTCCATGGGATGAGTGGTCCCCCGACAGAGTCCACCGGACCTGTTGGACTGAGGGAGAGTCCACCGGACCTCCTTCGTCCACTCCCCTGGGAGGAAGCCTGGGCAGAGTCCACCGAACCTGCCAGGTGGAAGGAGAGTCTACTGGACCTCCTTCCTCTGCCCCGGGGTGGAGCTCCAGCGGAGTCCACCGGTCCTGCCAAGCTCAGGGAGAGATCACTGGTCGTCCCTCCTCCACTAGCCCGGAGGCTCCCTACGAGGGTACCGTCTCTGGCTCAGCCCGCCCCTCCAGAGGCCAAGAGAGATGCCCCTCCTGCTCCCCCTCCTGTACAAAGGGCAAAGACTACTCCCCAGTCAGACTACTGACGGAGAGTGTCTAGAGCAGACCTGTGGTGAGTTTGGGTGTCCTGCCCCTGCAGCCCAGCCCCCAGCACCCCCAGCAGCTGACGGACTCTCCCAAGGCGAGCAGCTGCAGATGACTCCTGACGGCCTTACCCTCCCGGTGAGACCTCAACCCCAGGACCTCGAGGGCTGCCCCTTGGCCGACTTCAGGCCCGGACCAGCCCAGACCCTCCTCCAGGACTCCCACCATGGCCAAAGGCAGGCGCCGTGCAGCACACCTCCTAGCCCTGTTTGGCTCCAGGTCTGAGGGCCCCCACACCCCTAAGGCCCCCGACAGAAAAAGGCTGCCCAATAAGCTGCCCTTCAGCCTAGCCCGGACTCCAGACGTTACCACATGAGGCTGGCGCCCTTACTGGGAGCACACCCCTGATGGCCCTCCCCTTACACCAGGCCGTCACCTGCACCTACCTGTGCCATGACCTCTGTGCACCTCAGTGCCTCACCAATGACTGTGCAACACTTGTGTCCCACCATAGTGCTATAGACTCAGAGTGTTATTCCCCCTGCCCAGAGTGTCGTGATCCCTGTGTTATACTTAGAACCTTCCTATGAAATAAAGAACTTTGTGACCCCGTGTAATATTAGTGCCCGTCCAGAATAGTGTGAGTCCCCCCCCCCGTGTAACACTGTAATCCCTCTTTAATACCGTGACACATGTGTGTCATGTATACTATTATGTCCCACGACCCCTGTGTAATATCTGTGTCCCAGTTGTGATATCACGACCCCAGTATAATACTAATAACCATCAATAGTATCATAGCCCTGTGGAATGCTTACCCCTTGGAGACATAGTGTTGTGATATATGTTCTACTTATGTCATATATATTGAATTGCTCTATGTACGTGTAATGTTAAGTCCACTGTATTTGTCTGTAAGGTAATATGCATGTATGACTGGTTAGCCTGTGTTTGAGCCCTATCCCTTGTCTGCATGCTCTAGCTCGGTCCAGAACAAAAGAACCCAAGCACATGCCCATATCTGAGACCAAATAGTTGGACCCAGAATACACCTCATAACACTGGTGGCTAGCTGTGGTTCTAGATCCGGCAGAGAGCAACTAGGGACAAAGAGAAAGTTACAAAAATGGCTGCCAAACCGCACGTCCGGCTACCTCTGTTCGACCCCGATCAGTGTGACATACACACATATATGTGCATGGTCAAACCTTTATTGGACATAAGTTTTAAACACGACAGAGAAAAAGCAGCAGTAACGCTCACACACCTGGGAAAAGTGGTCTCCAGTGTTGTGACAAAAATTGTTCCGGAGCTAACATGGGCACAATTCAAGTAAATAGTGATACAAACAGTCACACAATCACTGCAGAAGGTTGTCCCCCTCTCCAAGCTAGACGCCCTCACCTTCGTGAGTAACCTAGACAACACCCTCATCCAGGCCAGGCGACTCGTCACCGCCGACTACCCGGAGGCCGATGCCGCAACATGGGACCAAAACACCTTCAACACTCCACTGAGGATTCTCCCTAGTGCCATCAACAGGGGACCTCGATAGAGACATAACGCTGGTAAGGTGTCTCCTCGCTGCCTGTACTGCTCCATAGCAGGTTGGGGAGGTTAGTCGAGTCCCCACCCGGAAACCACCCCCCACCAAACCCCGGACGTCCCCCGGGAACGCTGCTTCTCCAGACCCTCCCACCATGCCAAGGGCACTCCCCACTGACAAACGCCCCAACCCCAGAGAGACCACTATCTTGATCACCATTAACCCTTGGGACTTCTCTGCATGTAGCAGCCGCTGCCCCATACATGGCATCAGAGAGCAGCTGAAGGCTGCCCGATGCAAAGCAACACAAAGCAACCAACCAGGGGCGCCGTAAGGTCTCCGCCATGGAGGATGAAAACCTTGAGGACGAGGCCCCCACAACCGACAACCCTAAGCCCAAGGACACAGAGCTCGGAAAGAAGGACGCCTCTCAGCACCTGGATTTTTAGGACTGCTTGTGCACCTCTCCACGGTGACAGGGGCCACCTCACACACATACCACCCCCCAGTCTACAACAAGATGAGGCTGAACGGGGTGAAAGCAAGGCTTCTGGTTGATGCGGGAGCAGCCAGATCATGCCTCTACTACCATTTCTACTCCTGCCACTCCACAGCCTTCGTCCCTCTCCTTCCTACCTCTGCCCATCTCATAGATGCGGGTATGGCCCCCTGCCCATCCAAGGGGAGAAACGAACCCTGCGTGCTGAGACCCACCAAAACGTATCTGCTCAACACAGATTTATTGTCTTTGATTCAACCTGCCATGCATACGATGGGTACCTGGAGCTAGACCTCCTACAAACTCTCTACACCAGCACTGACTGCCACGAGTGGCGCCTACACTTCAACAAACAACCGGATGCCCCTCCTCAGCCACTCTGCACATGCACCACCACACCTTCCCCCTACCCCCCAACCCATGCCATCATCTCATCCATGCTACACCCTCCACAACCCCTAGTGTTCCCCCCCTCAGACCTCACCTTCCCCGTCACAATTGCCTCTACCATCACCATCCCCTCCCACCATGAGACCTGGCTTCACATAAATCGACCTGCCGGGAACTCCATCTTGTTCTCCCCAAATCTACCGACGGGTGCCACCGCCTCAGACCTGTTGTCACCCACCTTCCTCCCCACCCCCACGCCGGAGCAGTGTGCATTGCCAACATTTCCACAACTCCCCTAACCCTCCCCAAGGGACTAGTGGTCGGCGAGATGGAGGTAGCTGAGCCCTGCACCTTTCTCCCCTCCCTTCCCTCCCACGCCCTCACCCCCCATACCTGACCACCTCTCATCACAACAAAACGACAGCCTTCAACGCCTCTTCCTGGACTTTCAAGACATCATCTCGTCCGGATTAACAGACACTGGCCACACTACGTATCTGTCCCAAGAGATACACATGACGGGACCACCCATACGCCAACCCTCATGGAGGAAAATCCCTAACCAACTGGCTGAGGAAGGCTGGCAGGTCCAGGATATGCTCAATGCCGGCGTTATATCACCCTCCACCAGCCCCTGGTCCTCACCCGTCGTTCTGGTAAAGAAGAAAGACGGCACTCTACGCTTCTGCGTAGACTACCGACGACTCATTGACGTAACTACCACGGACGCCACACCTCTGCCCAGAATCGACGATTCCCTTGACTCCCCGTATGGGGCGTCTTGGTTCTCCACCCTTGATCTGCAGTCAGGGTACTGGCAGGTCCCAGTACACCCTGATGACAGAGGCAAGACTGCATTTTCCACCAGCAATGGGAAACACTATGAATTCATTGTGCTCCTCTCTGGCCTCTGCAACACACCCGCCACCTTCACGAGACTGATGGAGTCAGTACTCAGCGGCCTTTCCTGGGAAATATGCCTCGCTTACCTAGATGATGTAATTATCTTCAGCCGCACCTGGGCCAACCACCTCCATCACCTACGACAAATCTTCCTCAGGATCCGACAGGCCGGGCTCACGCTTAGACCATCCAAGTGTGTCCTAGCACAATGCTCCGTCTCCTTCCTGGGACACGTCATCTCCAAGGAAGGCATAGCCCCTGTTCCAGAGAAACTACGAGCCATAGCAGACCTCCCCCTCCCCCTAGACGTCCACAAGGTCTGCGCCTTTATTGGCCTCGCGTCCTACTACCGATGCTTTGTGAAAGGCTTTGCAAATGTTGCCAAGCCACTTCATGGTCTAACAAGGAAAGGGGAACCTTTTACCTTGACAGAGGACCGAGTACAGGCATTCAACACCCTTAAAGACAAGCTGATCACCGCCCCTATAGTTGCATTCCCGGACTACACCCTCCCGTTTTGGCTGTACACCGATGTCTCTCTAGTGGCAATTGGAGCCATCCTAGCCCAAGTCCAAGAAGGGTGGGAGCACATTATCGCCTGCTCTAGTCGCACACTGAACCAAGCTGAAAAGAATTAAGCCACTACCAAGCGAGAATGCCTGGGCATCATTTGGGTCCTGGAGTACTTCCAGGCTTACCTGTCTGGCACCCACGTCACCTAAATCACTGATCACCAGTCTCTACAGTGGTTATGACAATCCAAAACTCATAACGCCGAGATCATCCGATGGAGAGAAACCCTTGAAGAATTTAATTTCGACATAGCATATCGGGCTAGCAAACTCCATACGAATCCCGACACCCACTCCAGCCTTCCAATAGATTCCATCCACGCCACTTCCACCCTCCTGCAGCTGTGGCAAGAAAAAGACCGCCCTGACTGGTTGCCATCATACGTATTCTCCAAACTCCAGGGGCATGGTGACCACCTGTGCACCCGCTCAGGGCACATTGCCATAGACCCAGACACTGCCTTCAACACCTTAACTCACCTACACTCGGACAACAGAATTCACCTCGGAACTAAAAACTCCATCAGATATTCAGTGAAAATTTATTGGACCCCAAACCTCTCCCCCCTCGCCAATCAAGTCGTCCAGGCATGCCGAGCCTGTGCCCTCGGTAAGGACACCACCCGCACACCAGCCCCGCCCGGAAACATCCTGGCTAGTAAACCCCAGCAGCTCCTATCAGTCAGCGTTGTCAGACCTCTTCCACCCAAATCCGGCTATAAATACATAATCACATTCGTCGACACACTCTAAGTTCCTGATTGCCTGTCCGGTGAAAAAACACCACGCTGTCGCCATTGCAGATGCACTCATCGACCATGTGCTCCCCTACTTTAGCATTCCTCAGGCTCACCACTCCAATAACTCCCCAGAATTTACAAGCAATGCAATGTATGGACAAAGCTTGCCAGATTATTCGGCAACAGCATTTCCCATTCCTCACCATATTGGTCGCAAGGAAATGGGATCTGCGAAAGGAGCCATCGCACCCTACTCAACCAGGTGCGAACTAGAATCCAGGAGACCTAGAATGACGACTGGCCAGCCCACGTCAAAATCGTCCAACGGGGAATGAACTCCTGCCCTCGTGAGGACGGGATCACCCCACACGAGTGAGTGTTCGGTGAAGCGCCCCTGTTCTTGCCGCTCTGCCATCACCTGCAACCGCCCGCCACCTCCCCCACCTCTGACACCCTACACCACCTCAAACGAAAACTGCACCACCTTTAAAACACTCTGGACCTGAAACCCGACACCACCCCAGCTACCCCCTACAAACCAGGTGACTCCGTTGTCGTTGCTACACTGCCCACCCCAAACAAACTAGCGCCACACTACACAAGGCCTTTCAAGGTTGTGAAAGTCCCCAACACAAACCAAGTCATCATTCAGTATCATGACACCACCCGCACGTACCGAAATCGTCATGTGTGTCATTTCCACTCACCTCCAACCCCACCACTTCACCTCCCTCACCCGCCCGTCCAGTGCCCCGTCCAACCATCAGGGCGTGACACTGACTCATACTCTTGCTACATCACCCCCTCTCTCTCCTCGTCCTCCCCCAGCCCCCCCTCCACCATCACCGCACCAATCCCCGGCCCCTCACCTTCCCCCCAAACCCCTCACTCACCCCCGGCGACCTCACCCCACCTGCTCACCTTACCCACCACGCTGTTACCTCCAAGCCCAGCACCACGCACCCAACTGACCCCCCTACGCCCATCACCTTCACCCACCCCTCACTCCACCCCATCACCCAATTCCAGTGGACACCCTGCCCCCCCCCCCCCACTCCTTCACCACCACCCAGAATCACCCCATCCCCCGCTCACACACCAACTGCCAGCTCCACCAGCCTTCCGCCTACAGTGACCTCACCTCACACAACACCACGTGGCCAGCCTATTCCCTCATGCCCATCACCTTCGCCCACTCCCCATTCCACCTGTGCCAGCAGCCACTCCACTTTCCCCCCTCTCCACACTCCACCACCACCCCGAATCATAACGCCATCTGCCTACCACCCAGCCGCCCACTCCATCATCTCACCGCCCACTCCCGTACTAACCACCACACGAACCAGATCAGGATGCCTATCATGTCCCCAGCCAGATATGCCCCAACATCCTCACCTCCACCCACACCAACACCCGCCACACCACCCACCCCCAACACCTCCCCCCTCACCCTACACCACACCAGATGGAAAATTCCAGTGGCCCGCCCTACTAAGCAGATTAGGCTGACCTCTCTACGACCTCATAAAAGCAGGGCGACCTCACTCATCTCCACTCTGCAGCCGTCCCCCACAAGTCACTCACTTCCCTCCCTGCCATCCGAGATGAAACTCAAGCACATCTTGTGGACCCCAGCTGGAGGACGCAAACGCAGGCTCAAGGGCACAACACAACTCATCCACCTCCTCCTGCAGACACACCAGCCACCCACCCTGACTCTCATCTATTCTCCGCACCAGGAGCTGAACTATCCCTCTGCACCATTGGACAAACCTGCTCCGCCACCTCAGACCCTCCTATCAGACTTCCACTGCAAGTACATACCACCTCCGGCCACGGGGACGGTTCTTCCATCCCCGCAACGGTGGTGAAATGCCCACCCGGCGAAGAGACCCATACACAACCACCCTGGGAGAAGGACACGGGAAGGCGACACCCACCCTAAGAGGAGGCCACGGGGAGGTTGACAGGTGTTCCGCACCACACTGGCTCACGTCCCAAGCTACCTTATGCCCCTCTTACTCTCAGCCAGACTCACGGGAAGTGCATTGGTCAGGTGCATTGCCCTTTGACGAGACAGCGCTCACCACACTCAGGGTGGGACTGACCCTTACACAGTCCCAAGTAGGCCCTCGGCAGCAGAGTCCACCAGAACTATTGCTACAAGAGGAAGAGAGACCACTGGTCCTCGAAAACCTACTGTATCCCAGGCGAGCAGAGGCACAGTAGAGTCAACTGGACCTGCTGTAGGAGGAGAGTCCACCGTACCTCCTTCTTCCGCCACCCGTCGTTGGGAGCAGGCATCCCGGAACGTCCACCGGATGACTTTCGGCTGTTCTTCCGAGGAGGGGAGAGGAGCCTTGGTAGAGTCCACCTGACCTGCCACAGGGGCAGAGACCACTGGTCGTCCCCCAGCTGCAACTTTCCCCTGGCAGCAGGAAAGTGGTAGAGTCCACTAGACCTACTGTGGGACTCAGGAAGTCCGCCAAACTTCCTCCTCCTATTGTCCCGGGGACGAGTGGTACCCTGACAGAGTCCACCGGACCTGTCAGAATGAGGGAGAGCCCACCGGACCTCTTTTGTCCACTCCCCCGGGAGGGAGCCTGGGCAGAGTCCATCGGACCTGCCAGGTGGAAGGAAAATCCACCGGACCTCCTTTCTCTGCCCCAGGGTGGAGCTATGGCAGAGTCCACTGAACCTGTCAGGCTGAGGGAGAGACCACCAGTCGTCCCTCCTCCACTAGCGCGGAGTCCTACGAGGGTGCCGTCTCTGGCTCAGCCTGACCCTCCAGAGGCCGAGCAAGATGCCCCTCTCGCTCCCTCTCCTCTACAAATGGCGGAGACTGCTCCCCAGTCAGACTACTGATGGAGAGTGTCTGTAGCGAACCTGTGGTGAGCCTGGGTGTCCTGTCCCTGCAGCCCAGCACCCAGTGCCCCCAGCAGCTGACGGACTCTCCCAGGGCAAGCGGCTACAGACGACTCCTGACGGCCTTCCCCTCCCGGCAAGACCGCAGCCCCAGGACCTTGAGGGCCTCCCCACAGCCAACCCCAGGCCCAGACCAGCCCGGACCCTCCTCCAGGACTCCCACCACAGCCAAGGGCAGGCGCCGTGCAGCGCGCCTCCTAGCCCTGTTTGGCCCCATTCCCGAAGGTCCCCGCACCCCTAAGGCCTCCAACAGAAAGGGGCCACCCAACATGCCGTCCTCGAGCCTAGCCCGGACACCAGACGTCACCACATGAGGCCGGAACCCTTACCCGGAGTGACCCCTGATGGCCCTTCCTTCCCCTATGCCAGGGCGTCACCTGCACCTACCTGTGCTGTGACCTCTGTGCGCAATATTTTAGTGCCAATTCTATATCTCACAGTTCGAGACTGGAATAAAAATAATCCACGACTATTACAAGCATGCTAACCAGCAAAGGACTGGTGCAGGACCAAGTCGGGAAAGACTCAGCATTCTGAAAGTCCCTCATTGTACACTAGGCCAAGGACATTACCTCCAATAATCATCGTATCGCATCACAATGCGTCACACTGGGATTTCCATCTACCTCAGCTCATGAGCACTAGATGTAACACAACAATGTGCTGGTTCTAAGCAAGCATAGCAGCTGGCCCGTAGCCTGACTTTTCGAACATGGGAGGGAGGGAAGTCTTTTCTGATGAATCTGGACTTGCATGGCGCCGGCTGGTCAAAGGTCTGTTGCTTGGTTGTTATGCATAAGAGATACTGAGAAGCAGCACAAAACTTCTCAACAACGAAGAGTGACTTTTTGCACTGATATTAAAAAAAAAACAAAGAAAAAAGAAAGAAAAAACACCCCGTGAGAAAGTGGACCATTAGGCAGCAGGGGGGGGGGTGTCCAACTCTCTCGACGTTCTACCCTCCCCCCCCCTGGCTAAGGCTTGAGCAGACGATGCCAATTCTTCAATAACACCAAAGCAATAGTGTTGTGCACAATACAGTTATGTCCCCGTCCCACACTGTCACAGGTTCAAACAGCAGTAGTTCAGTATTGGAAGGACATTGCCCTGTGAGTTGTTCTTCCTCGAGTCAGTCTTTCGATGTACATGACAAGAGGTTAGCTAAGGCGCTGTATGTAAACATAAGCTTCTCACTTACTTTGTCTTTATTTTCCAAATAATAACTAAAATGCACGCCAACAACGATGCCTACAAGCAACAAAAAAGGGAGAAAATGCTCACCTTGCAGGTAACAGGGCCTTCTGGGCCACAACGGTTTACCCCACTCTCTCCCGTAAGCCCCTCCGACCCCACAACCGGACCAGACCCGAGGTAGCAGTCCGGGTGCATTACTCTCCACCCAGGCCAGCCCTCATCAGACTTGGGCTGGGACTTGCACTTTAGCATTCCCACGCAGTGGCACAGCAACTTCTGCCAGAACTGCTGGTGAGGAAGTGACTACCAGTTCTTCCTCGACTGCTAACCTCCTTCAGGAGCAGAAACACGGTCACGCCCGCTGGGTAGACCTGTGTGAGGGCGTCTGCTGGATCCCTCCTACCAGTCCTGGGATTCATAGCAGTGCTAAGGTAGCGCCCACTGAGCATACCACTGCGGTGTCACCCGCCGGGTACACCGCGGCTGTGCCAGCCCCCCAGCAGGAGCAGGGTAGCGTCCACTGGGCATGCCCCACTGAGAACACCCACTGGGTATCTCTCTCCTGCCGCCCTCGGAGTAAGGGACGACTGGACAACGCCCGCTGGGTTTGTCAGGTAAAGGGAACATCCGCCGGAACTTCCCCTTCCTCCCCTCAATCAGGGTGCCTTGGCAGTGCCCGCCGGCATGCCCCACTGAGAGCACCCGCCGAGTATCTCTCTCCTGCCACCCTCAGAGTAAGGGATGCCTGGACAACGCCCGCCATGTTTGTCAGGAAAAGAGAACGTCTGTCGGAACTTCCCCTTCCTCCCCTTCGTCAGGGTGCCTTGGCAGCGCCCGCTGGGAATGCCCCACTGAGAGCACCCGCCGGGTATCTCTCTCCTGCCGTCCTCGGAGTAAGGGACGCCTGGACAATGCCCGCCATGTTTGTCAGGTAAAGGGAACGTCTCCCGGAGCTTCCCCTTCCCCCCCCTCCGTCAGGGTGCCTTGGTAATGCCCGGGGGGCTTGCCAGGCTCAAGGGGCATCCGTGGGATCTCCTCCTCTCCTGGCGAGGAGTTATGGCAGTGCCTGCCGGGCCCGCCAAGCTGAGGGTGTGAGTTCCCATTCTCCCTCCTCCACGAAGCCAAAACCTCCTGAAGGGGAGCGAGTCTCTGGCTCGGCCTGACCCTCCTGTGGCCGAGTGAAACACCTCTCTCTCTCTCCCCTACAGGTATAGCGTGTGACGTGCGAGACACAGGGGTCCGGTCGGTCAAGCTGCCCCTCTCCTGACGGTCGACGTTGACGGACTCCCCAGGGCGCCCAGGCCACAGGCGACTCCTTACAGCCTCTCCCTCCCAAGGCCACAGCCCTCCGCCCGTGACGGGTACCCCCTCTCCCCCGTGCTCTCCTGAGGAGCCTGACATCTCCCACACCCCGACTACTGCCCGGACAGTACACAGGGCCACCCGCCTCCTGGCCCTCTTCGGCTCTAGTCCCAAGGGTCCCAGTACTCCAGAGGCTGGCTCCCGATGTGAGGCATTGCCCCCACCTTCTGCCGGCCTTCCCTTCGACCCAGGGCCGACACCTGAGCCTCCAGAGAGCGTGAGAACACTCTCTCACCCTCACTCTCTGGCAGTCACTCCTTGTCCTGTGTGGGACTCCTCGACTTCTCCCCTAGTGTTCCCTGAGTGTATTCCTCTTCCCCCAGTGAACGATCCCTCCTCACTCCTCCTCAGTGTTCCCGTGCCCTCCCCAGTGCCCTGGAGTTCTCTCCAGTGTCCTTATGAGTTACCCAGTGCGAGTGAACCCAACAGTGATATCCTCAGTGACTTACCGTAGACCCAAAAGCCTACCCCAGGTTCAGTGTACGCCTCAGTGATACGAGAGTGAAATATCTGAATGACAGGTGTAGGGCAAGAACTTATTGTGTAGCCCTAAGACAGACACGCAGTTTGCCACAGACTCATCATACCCTGTGTGCCACTCTGCTATTATATTTTGTAACTTAGATTGTTGTAGCTAAACTCTGCAAGTGTCAGTGTAGTGTTCCATATTGTATTGTTTGCATAAATCTGGTCAGTATATGTGCTGTACTGGTTTGCCTGTGTTTATGCCCTGTTCCTTTGGAAATTGTTCTAACCCGGTCAGGTAGTAAAGGACCCCAAAGCTTGTGCCTGTGACTGTTGGTGTGAGGAGTCACGCCCTAAGACACAGTGGTAAACCTGAGGTTGTGCCTGTGTACTTACGGAGCGAGAGGTCGCGCCTTAAAAACACAGCACATAACACTGGTGGCAAGCGGTGGTCCTTGACCCAGTAGTCAATAGAACACCAAGGAACATTAAGGGAATCCATCAAAATGGCCGCCAAAACGCACATCCCCCATACCAAGATTTGACCCCGAACAATATGATATCTACACCTACATGTGCATGATTGAACCATTACTCAGCATAGGATTTGAAAATGACAAAGAAAAAATAGCAGTTATTCTACCACACTTGGGAAAGATAGTCTCCTGCATCGCTACAAAAATTGTCCCTGATCTCACATGGGCTCAGTTTAAAGGCATAGTAACTCAAGCTGCCACCCCATCACTAGACAAGGTCGTCGCCTTGTCACAACTGGACGCCCTTACCTACGACGACAACCTGGACGACACGCTCATCCAGGCCAAGCGACTCGTCACTGCCACCTATCCCGGAGCAGACACAGGATCCCGGGACGTCCATATATTCAACACCCTCATCAGGATCCTACCCAGCAGCGTCAAAGAATATTTCAGCATTGATGACCCCTCGGGAGATCTTGATAAAGACATACAAGTGGTGCGCCACCTCCTTGCCGCCTGGCCTAATCCCCAGCACATCATAGTAGTCAGTCGTGTCCCAACCAACAAGCTGCCCAACCAAAAACTCCAACCAGCCCCCAGCCGCACCATGTAGTCTACATCACCACCCATTCCACGGGCCCACCCAAATAAACGACGTCCACTCACAAGAGATACGAACAGTCTCATCTCTGTAAATCCTTGGGAATTCTCGGCGTGCAGCCACAGGTGCCCCATTCATGACATACGGGAGCAGCTTAAAGCATCCCGACGGAGAAAGAATAACCAAGGATGGCGCAAAGTCTCCTCTATTGATGAGGAACCTCAGGATGAGGCCACCCCCACAACTGACTACTCTGACACCAGGGAACCAGAACTTGGCGAGGAGCTAACCCCGCCCCACCTGGATTTTTAGGCCAGCCCACGCACCTCCCCACGGTGGCGAGGGCCACTTCACACAAGTACCGTCTCCCGGTCTATGACAAAATGACCCTAAACGGTATACGGGCCAGACTCCAGGTTGATATGGGAGCAGCCAGATCATGCCTATATCACCATTTCTACACCCGGCATGCATCGACACTTGGCCCCCTCCTCCCCACAACTGCCCACCTCATAGACGCGGGGGACGGGCCCCTGGCCATCTGTGGGGAGACAAAGGCACTCACGGTCACCATCCATCAACAGACCTTCACTGAGCACAAGTTCATAATATTTGACTCGACGTGCACGGCATACGACGGCTATCTCGGCTTAGACCTCCTACAGAGACTCAGAACCAACATAGATTGCCATAAGCGCTGTCTCCACTTCAGGAACCCCCCCCACCCCTAACACCCGACTGCCGTGCACATGCCCCACCAAAACCCCACCTCCCCCAATGCCAACCCACAAGGCACCACCCCCATCAACTACGACATCTACCACCTTCCCCACCACCATAGCCTCAGCCCTCACCATTCCCCCCCACCACGAAGCATGGCTCCACCTCCATCGCCCCGCCGGTAACTCCGTCCTCTTCTGCCCAGCCCCACTCACAGGAGAATCTGCCGCCTGCCTCCTCTCCCTCACTTTCCTATCTCCGCATGTCACCACTGTGCGAGTGGCCAACATCTCAAACATTCCCCTCACCCTGCTGAAAGGTCTCATCGTTGGTGACATGGAAGAGGCAGAGCCATGCAACGACCACAACCCACCAGCCTCCCCCAGCCTACCCCCAGTTCCTTCCCACCTGAACCAACACCAAGCCTTCTCCCTCTGAAAACTCCTCCTGGACTTCCAAGACATATTCTCCACGAGCCCCACAGACATCAGCCATACAACCTACCTGACCCACGAGATACACACCACAGGACCACCTATTTGCCAACCCTCCAAATGGAAAAACCCAAACCAAAGGGCTGAGGAAGACTGGCAGGTCCAGGACATGCTCAATGCCGGGATAGTCTCTCCATCCACTAGCCCATGGTCCTCCCCTGTGGTCCTAGTAAAAATAAAAGACTGCACCACTCGCTTCTGTATCGACTACAGACGATTAAATGATCTCACCACCAAAGCTGTCACTCCCCTCCTCAGTACTGATGACTCACTTGACTCCCTCTATGGAGCATCCTGGTTCTCCACCCTCGCCCTCCAGTCAGGATATTGGCAAGTTCCCGTCCACCCCGACGACAAAGGCAAAACAGCATTCTCCACGAGCAACGGCAAGCACTACGAGTTCAACGTGCTGCCCTTTGGTCTCTGCAATGCCCCAGCGACCTTCTCCCGCCTCATGGAATCAGTACTAGGTGGACTTACCTGGGAAATATGCTTGGCATACCTCAACGATGTCATCGTCTTCAGTAAAACCTGGTCTGACCACCTCCAACGCCTAGAAAAAGTCTTCATCAGAATAAGACAAGCCGGGCTTAAACTCAAACCCACTAAATGCACCCTGGCCCAGTGCTCCGTCTCCTTCCTAGGCCACACCATCTCTGAACAAGGCATTGCACATGCCCCAGATAAGCTCTGGGCCATAGCGGACATCCCCATTCCTCGCAACGTGCATGAAGTACGAGCCTTTATCGGTCTAGCCTCTTACTATAGGCGCTTTGTTAAAGGATTCGCCAACATCACCAAGCCCCTCCACGACCTGACAAAAAAGGGGAAACCCTTCACATGGACCCCAGAATGACTGAAAGCTTTCCAAACGCTCAAGAACAAATTAGTCACCACTCCAATAGTAACGTTTCTCAATTATTCACTGCCTTTCCGTCTGTACACTGACGTCTCCCTTGTAGCAATCAGAGCCGTCCTGGCGCAAGTGCAGGACGGACGGGAGCACATAATTGCCTGCGCCAGTCGAATCCTTAACCAGGCAGAGAAATTACGCAGCCACAGAACGAGAATGTCTGGGAGTCATCTGGGCATTACAGCACTTCAAAGCCTACCTTTCCGGAACCCATGTCACCATCATTACAGACCACCAATCACTCTAGTGGCTACGTCAGTCAGAATCAAACAATGCCCAAGCCATCAGGTGGAGAGAAACATTGGAAGAATTCAATTTCGACATCACCTACTGACCAGTCAAACTCCACACCAACGCAGACGCACTATCCAGACTCCCGATCAATGCCACCACTGATGCTTCAACTCTCCTGCAACAGTGGTTAGATAACACCAAACACAAATGGATTCCGCAACAACAGGGAGATTACTTATACACCCCCTCTGGGCACATCACCTTAAATCCATCCACAGCCCTAGATGTCATGACACTCCTCCACGCCAACAGTGGCATCCATCTAGGCATCAACAAACTTGCACAAGTGTTCAACGACACCTACTGAACATCCAACCCCTCCCAACTAGCAAAGCAAGTAGGGCAAGCATGTCGGGCATGTGCTCCGGGAAAGGACACCACCAGAACAGCAGGCTCATCCGGCTACATCCAAGCTAGCAAACCATGGCAACTCCTCCCTGTCGACGTTGTAGGCCCCTTACCACCCAAAACAGACTACAAATACATCATCACCTTCATCGATACATACTCCAAATTCCTCATTGCATGTCCCGCGAAAGAACATCACGCCCTCGCGATAGCAGACGCCCTACTACGCCACGTATTTCCCTACTTTGGCATCCCACAGGCTCTGCACACGGACAATGCGTCTGAATTAATGAGCAAAATATGGAATCAGCTAGCCCAGACTTTTGGTTTCGCCGTCTCCCACTCCTCCCCGTATTAGCCCCAAGGAAACAGCATCTGCGAGAGGAGCCACCGCACCTTAACCCGAGGAATCCCATCAACGTATGGGTACATTGCAACGTTTTGTCACAGCTACACCCATCGACGTGTGGGTACGCCGTGCAATTGCAAGGGTCATAATTTGCACAATTTTCAAGTTTCATGGGTGATTTTTGTTAGGCATATGTGGGAGACCTTCCTCTACCTGTTGTCAAGTGGGGATACTGCCTGGCCCCACCTAACCCCCCTTCTCTCCCACACTGGGCAATTCTCCTGTTAGCAGTAACCTGGCCAGTAAAGGTATGTTGCCCCACGGTCTCTCCAATGACGAAATTCACGGTGAAAGTGATTCCTGAAGTGGAGGACAAAGAAATAAAGAAGCTAGAGCAAGAAATAAACAGAAGTGATGAGGTGGTAATGCCATAAAGGAAGGTGCCATATGTGGATGTGTTTGGTGACTGAACAATACTTCTATTGCCTATATAAATGTATGAAAACCAATATAGACTTGTACTACACATAAATTCGTACCAAATACATAAATAAATACGTAATTTAAAGTGGCTTGACTTAGTTAACCCTTCCATAGTTCGTTTTCTTTAGCCAGGTACCCTGACAAAGAGGGAAAATGTGAGGCTGACTCATCATCTGTAGCACCATTTATAGCCTCAGGACGGCGATTTCACTATGAATTTTCGATGCTCCTCACCAAAAGCGAAGGTTTGAGCCATAACATTTTTTTTCCCCAAAATGGTCGGGACTGGGGGGTATCGGAGGTTGGAAATCGGTTGGGACGTGATGGGTTAATGAATCAGGTCCGCACCCGCATCCAACAAACACAAGACGAGGATTGGCCCTCCCATGTAAAACTCATTCAATGGGGCACGAACACCTGCCTGCGTGAGGATGGTATCACATGTGACGAAAGGCTATTCGGTGAACCGCCTCTCCTCCTCCCGCTCCAACACCACCTGCAACCCCCCGCCGCACCCCCCACATCCGTCCTCCCAAATCACCTTAAACGCAAACTGCATCACCTCCAAACTACTCAAGATCTACAACCAGACCTACACCACACCAACCCCTACAAGACAGGCGACACCGTCATGGTAGCTAA
>JAGKTI010005528.1:33570-43770 GCA_018397915.1 Birgus latro | reverse complement strand
ACATACATACAAACATACACACATGCACTTATACAAACATTCTGTACACAAACTCTCACATTCTCTCTCTCTCTCTCTCTCTCTCTCTCTCTTCTGCATCACCACCAGAACATTAATCAGTAAAAGACTGGAAGTGGAGAGAGAGAGAGAGAGAGAGAGAGAGAGAGAGAGAGAGAGAGAGAATGTGAGAGTTTGTGTACAGAATGTTTGTATAAGTGCATGTGTGTATGTTTGTATGTATGTGTGGCTGTGTGAGTGTGCGTGCGTGCGCGTATACGCGTGGAAATGCGTGCGTATGTGTGTGTGTGTGTGTGTGTGTATGTGGAGAGAGGGCACGTGCTGACAGTTATCACCCCATCAGCAGAGTCAGCAACGTCAGTCCCTGCCATGCTGACCCTCCCATCCACCCTCACTCCTCAGACCACACACGCGTCATCATTTGTCTCTGAGCCTCACCCATCAGCTTCCCATTTCTGTCCTCATCTTACATCGTCTCTTGACCTCTTTACCCCTACCTTGCTGTCTCACCTTGCATACTTACCTACCACCATCTCATTTCTGCCCTATTTTCTTTTTGATATCCTTATTTTACCTGACGCCTTCACCTGACACCCTACCTTGCACCGGCACATTCTCTTCTCTCCCTGCATTTTCACCCGGCACCTTCAACCTTTACCTGTCACTCTTATATTCACTTAGCAACCTCTCTTCCCTCTGACTCTCTCACCCTTATCCTCACCTTACACCTCCACTGACACCCTCACCTTCACCCTTAGAGGTCGCAGTGGGATATAATGGTATGCTCGAGTTATAATAGGCAGTTTATAATATTACTGAGTGTACGCTGAGTAAATATGAGAACATTTTTCCCACACAGCGTCATCGTTACGGGACACAACCCACCATCCCCTCCTCCTCAGTACCCACCTAAATATTCGCTCTTCAGTACTTCCTCCTCAATTGCCCTCAGCCACCGAACCCAATCGTTGCAGGTGTAGGCGCAGTTGCCATTGCAGGTGTAGGTGAAGTTGTCATTGCAGGTGTAGGTGAAGTTGTCATTGCAGGTGCAGGTGCAGTTGCCGTTGCAGGTGGAGGCGCAGTTGCATTCAGAGGGTGACGTCAGCTTTACCAGAGTCGAATCTTAATGCCGCATTTTTCGTCAGCTTAGTAGGGTCTTTAACTCCTCATCCTTACCAGTTATTTATTAATATTCCACGTAAATACTCTCGTGTAAGTTATTGATGCAGTGTACGTCGATATTAACAAGACATAAGTACCATAAAAAATACTTGGGTGTTAAATGCTAAATAAATAGCAAAGGAGCAGGTGCTAGAACAGTTATGGTGTGATAGGCAAAAATAAATCGTTAAGGAATTAGTGTAACGAAATCAACGAATATACGTCCCTCAGTCCTTAAATAACACCGTGATTATCGTTATAGATTTCGTTGGTAAAATACAAGAGGATATTAGTATGTAATGGCTATACAAAATTAAATCGCTGAGGGTGAGGCTACGAATCTCCTAAATCAAGAAGAATAGGGCCCTTAGCCTGTAATTGCACTGTAAATACTCCTGGTGACAGCCTAAATAACATAACCATCCCCTCACTTGATGACATTAAGTGGGAGTTGAGCTGGTAGGGATAGCAGGCCGCATTCTTTCTGGCAACACTTTTTTTTCCCTTGCGTTTATTTTGTGCGTTATACTTTACAATATTTTCCTATCACAGCTTTTAAATATGGACATGGTTTGCGCCACTAAAATACAAGAGAATATTGATATGCAGTAGCTAGATAAGTCGCTGAGGAAGAGGTGTTACGAATTACAGCTCTTAATATCACGGAAAATGCTTCTGGTGACAGCCGGAATGACATAACCACTCCGCACTTACCGAGATGAGTGTGAGATGAGATGGTGTTGATATTGAGAACGTGTGTCATCTTTCCTGCGTGTGTGTGTGTGTGTGTGTGTGTGTGTGTGCTTTGTTGCTTGATGGCTTTGATACAGTGTCATAATTTCCTTCGTGTATATGTTTTTCCTTGTGCTTCGTGGCTTGGAGTTTGATGGAGTTATGCGCCAGGAAGGAGGAAAACCAGAGTACATTTTGTCGGCATCGTTGGAGTGGGCGCAGTTCTGGGAGTGATAACGAGGGTGGTGACAGTGGAAGGAGAGGTGGTAATTTTAGAGTCGTTTAGTTAAAGTAGCAGTAGTATAAGTATGGTAGTATGAATAAAAAGGGTAGTATGAGGCATAGTAATAGCAGTAGTCACGGTAATGGAAATGATAATGATACCGAGAATTATGATTTTGAGAATAGTAGTAGTAGTAGTAGTAGTAGTAATGGTGGTGGAGGTGGTAGTGGCGAAAGATATAGCAGACGTCTTGAGATGTGGTAATGTTTGTATTGCCAGTCTTTTTGTGAGAGTAATACCGATGATACTAACAGTGAATATCTAAATCAGTCGCAAAATTTTAGTGTGACGCCAGAAATATTTATAGTTACCAGGAAATATGGTGGAGTAATAATAGTCACCAGAAGTAATGATAAAAGTTACAAGAAAATATTTATAGTTACCAGTAAATACGAAGGCGAAATAATATAAACGAAGAGGTTATAGGGCAGTGAGTGTGGTGTCTGGGGTGAAGAGTGCAGTGACGTGTTGACTGAACCCCCACATCACACCTGTGTAGTCAGCAGTTGGGAGAGAGAGAGAGAGAAAAAAATTTATCCGATTTGTCTGATAGGAGTGATAAAAGTGACTTGTTCTGTTACTGATGGCAAGAAAGTGATGTTCTTTCGATAAGTCACGGCAAAGAAGTGCCATACTTTTGATTATTCATGACAATAATATGAAAATATGTGATTATTATTTATTGTCTGTGAGGTGTAGTACTCGTCTGCTCATGACATATAACGTACACGATAACCGTTGACAACAAAGTACCTTGGTGAAATATTTATAACTGCAACTTTCCCCCCAGTTATTCATGACAGCTATGAGACCTGCCGTTGATATATTTCGTGGCAAATAATGCTGCCGTGCACTCGATTTTCCTCACACGGATTTTTTTTCTTTTGGCGCAGCCAAATTTGTTCCATGTAGCAAAAATTTTGCCATTTTTGCCCCATCAAAGGATTTTGCCAAATTAATGAAATCAGCCTTGCTAACTTAGCAAAATTGGGGTGTTGCAGTTGTATGATCATTTGCCGTTGCAATATGTTTTGTAAATGTAGCAATTTTGTTTTCAGCAAAATGCGTCTCTTAGAAGTAACAAACACAGTTTTCTCTGTGCATGATAGAAATTAATGTACCTATGATTATCTGTGATGGTCATTATATACTCGTATATATAGATATAGATAGATAGATAGATAGATTCTGTTATTTACATTATATTTATCTGCAATTGATCCCTTTCAAACAGGCGAGTTTTAGTTGTCTCAGCTCCTCATTCAACGAAGGAGATAAGCCAAGTATCGTAAACCCTTCATTAAGTTGTCTGTTTCCTATTTAAATATGGTTATTACTCTACGATTTTATTAATACTATGTAAGGCAAAGAAGAGATCACCAGACTTTCCACAATTCTCTGAAGGCTGTATTCTCGTGAGCTTATGGGTCTTTCAAGCCTCCCTTTCTTGCCAACTTTTTGCACATTACATTTTAGTTTCATCTCTGTCTTGCCTTTGAGATGAAAAAATGAAATTCGCCGGGTTGCTGGGAATATATAGAGCAGGCAGACAGACAGTATCAGAAGGAAGAGAGATGGGTGAGGCCTTCCTTCTGCACTGAGCTGTCTTATGCCATTGAAGTTGGTGATTATGATAGCGATGACGATTTCGTAATATTCTCTCTTATGTTATTTACGCCTTATGAACATCACCGTACTACAGGCAGAAGTAGACTGGGAAGAATGAACTGCTAAGGATCTTCATAAGCTAACGAGAATAAAGGCCTTGGTCTTCCGGCAACAGCAGATTTACCACTAGATATTGTAAATGGTGGTGGTGGTGGTGGTGTTATCGACTCAGGCTCATCTGGATGTGAACCCTGTGGATTGCAGACTGAAGTTTTCCCTTTCCTACAGTCACCCAGTCTCCTTTCAGGGGGGGATAGGGAGAGAGTTGTGGGGCATTGATATACCTGTGCCTCTTAGGACAAGGATGAGGTGTTAACGAGGCCTCCAAATCCAACCTGAACACGGCCAGTTGATTTAACCCCTTGAATCCGGTGACGTAGTTTGTTTTATTTTTCCTTACTCCTGATGATTTTACTCATCTTCAAGAGAGCTGTGGTATAGTAGGGGTTAGGAAGTCTTCAGTGACCCCTGCACCACCAAATGACTCTCCCTAAACCAAACACAACCATCTGGAGACAGCAAGTGTAAGATACCAATGTACGTCGTCGGATGAAAGGGGTTAATGGAGAGTTTATTTGTGAAAGCGTCCCGGGCCGCAGACCTTCTCTCGCCAGCTTCTCATATTTTAAGCGGCAATTTACGAGCGGGATCCTGCACGGCGATAACCAACCCTGCGCCAAACCCGTCCCACTGATGCGCCCGTCTCCCCAAATATTTAGCGAGGCCGTAAGTCAGGCGGGCAGAAAGGATGGCCAAACAGGGAGGCTGGGTGGTGATGGTGGTGAGTGACACGTGGTGGTGGTGGTGGGCGATGATACGTGGTGGAATACTTATGGCTGGTTTGTTTTTACCTGACAGAACTGGGCCACTCCCGGAGTTTAAATAGTACGCTGTGGCTGAATGAAATTTGATGAGCTGTAGTTATGAGGCAGGAACGACTCTGCTTGGTCACTGGTCAAATCGTCCCTCGAGTCTGACTATACTTGGCCATCGGGTTAGAGAAAACGTACTGTACCAATTATACTGAGTAGGAAACACTCTTGTCGTAGATGCTTTGTGAAGGTGACTCTGCATGTGGGTGTTTTCAAGCAGATAAGAAGGGACCATAGACTGAAAACTTGTAAAATCCGTTCCCTCGAAAGGAAGCCCAAATCAAGATCATTTCAGTTCGGAAAATGTCAGGACGCACTGGGACTGAAAGACTGGAAATTGTTGACGGATTGAGGTTATTGTTCCAGAATACGCCAGTTGTGTTCCTGAAAATCTGAAAATACTTGTTACCTCTCATAGGACAAGAAAGCGGTAAGGAATGTTCAGGGATTAGAATCATTAGTTTACGTAGAACATTAAACCCTTTCGTTCAGTGACATATTCTTTTGATTTATTCTTGCTACCTTCAGACGAGTGTATTCATCGTAGGAGGCATTTGGTAGTGAAGTGAAGGCAAAAATCTTACCTCTCTAATTCGACAGATCTCTCCTAAACTGAATCAAATTGTCCAAATATACCAAGAAAAAACTAGACCGTGCATCATGGAGTGAAGAGGTTAAAAACAACATCAAAATAAAAAAAAAAGTCAAAGTTTTGGAGTTAAATCTTCCAGCTGACTTGAACTCTGTCAGAATATTTACTTAAAGTGCGAGTTATTTTACCGTTTTGCTCTTTTTATGTAACTGACAACACTGTATGGATCTGAGAGCTGGAGGAGGAACGAGAGGAGAAAGAGGGAAAGGGAGTGGGAAGGTAGGGAGGGAGGGTGAATTGAAGGAAGAAGGAAAGGATGTGGAGAGCGCGGGCAAGAATGGACGTAGAGAGGGAGGGGAACTGGAATAGGAAAGAGGAGAAATGAAGGGAGGAAGAGATAAAGAGAAGAGAGAGAGAAGCAAGGAGAGGCTGAGAGAGACGGAAAGAAGGGGAATATGGGAGAGATAAAATGAGGAAGGAGAAAGAAGGAGAAATTGGGAAGAAAAGAAAGGTAAGGAAGAAAAGATAGTGGCTGCAGTAGACGGCTAAAGGAGAACATTATTTAGTATGAAAGATGAAGAGAGCGGAAAAAAAAACTGGATTTGGCCACCATGAGGACGAATTCTGTCAGTGAGAGGGAGGAGGGGTAATTGTAAGTTAAAAAGGCATTAATTCATATCGTCATTGTTTTATTCAGCGTTTTATATGAAGTCGTTGTTTTATTCAGCGTTTTATAATATAGCAGTGGTACCCGGCATTGCTTGGGCTAGCCAGTTGAAGATATCAATTTTAAAATCTTAAAATCTGCAACTAGGTAATTTTTAGGGTGTTCGATGCACCAGCCATGAGCCATTAGTACCCATACGCTCACTCCATCATGTCAGCGCAAGTACATAAACCCCTTAATACACTCATTCAGCATGGAAAAGTGGGGATATTTACTCGTGGGGTCGGGATCGGAGAAGGCTGCACCCTCTTGCGCTTAGTCTTTTATGGTGACTGTGATCTGTTGGTCTTTATATGCATACGAAGTTTCAATTCTTAATCATGAAAACTCCGGTATTATCTTACGGGGTTGATAGCAAGGGCTGCACCCCCTCCTTAGCCCTCGAAGTGCAGTTCCTGTGGTGCCTGCAACGTAACTGAACCTGTAAATATACCCATGGACAATCTCATTCCTTTATCTTGAAAACTGCAGATCTTTGCCGGTTCCGGATTGGGAGTCAGGGCTGTGCCTTCTCCTCCGAACCTCCAAGCTTAGTTTCTGTGGATTCAGTTGACCGCTTCTGTCTTTGTCTATGCCCATGCAAAATTTCACTTACCTGTCCTATAAACTGGGTCAAGGTCGTGGTCTGCACCCTCTCCATAGAACTTCTCTGGCTATGCGGTACTCGTGTCCTTCCTCTGGGCCATAGCTATGCGAGTACCCAGACAAATATTCGTCCCATTATTTTAAACATTGTGGCCTTACACAGTAGACACACAAACAGACATACAGACATTGTGAATTATTATATAAATATGCTTCCTGTACCTGTATACACCATAGCTTTTCTTAACAACAGCACAAAAACATACACTTGTCATACTTTTTATATAAATATAGTATCCAAATAGTACATAGCAGTTAGCCCCCAATAGTTCAGCTACCATTTCATAAGTTAGGCATTGAGAACTGTATACGGGCATATTCCCTCAGCATAAATGACGAGCAAGGGAGGGAAAGGAGCGAAACACACACACACACACACACACACACACACAGAAGCAAAAGAAAATAGATTAGTGTAAAGTGACTGCGTGAATTATGAAAAGTGTTGCCAAACAGAATATTTGCAGAGATGTTTGTACAAGTAATGAAGACAACAACTCTGAAGAATGCAGATGTTAAGAAAAAAAAAAAAGATGAGAGACGGTGGCGAGTGAGGGACGACGGGTGAGCAATAAAGAAAACGAGTTAGTGATTCTCTCTCTCTCTCTCTCTCTCTCTCTCTTGCTACAATAAGAACACAATAATGATTCTTCTAAGAGATGTATTCCTTTGACAGCGAAGAATTTAAGAGAGATGTATATTATTCCCCCCCCCCAAAAAAAATGAAAATAAGGACGATGACTANCTCTCTCTCTCTCTCTCTCTCTCTCTCTCTCTCTCTCTCTCTCTCTCTCTTGCTACAATAAGAACACAATAATGATTCTTCTAAGAGATGTATTCCTTTGACAGCGAAGAATTTAAGAGAGATGTATATTATCCCCCACCCAAAAAAAAAGATGAAAATGATAAGGATGATGACTATTAATTCTTAAGAAATGTGTTATGAAGCTGAACTATAAGCATGAAGCGGTATGCAGTGCCATTCTGTTTTTATAGTACTTTCGACAATTCTGTAAAATTTCCTTCGGGTTATTCATTCCTACACATGTGGCTTCTTACTGTGTGCTTGTATAGGGTGCTTACAGAAGGTCTGGAGAGAAGTTTTCTGTATTATTATTATTATTATTATTTTTATTTTTATTTATTTTACTTCCATGCTTAAGGTATAAGTGAATAGCGTCAAGTCTGTCCAGCCTATGTATCTACATAACTCCTCCTCCCCCCCCCTCTCTCTCTCTCTCTCTCTTCCGGGGCAGCAGCAGCAGCACCAGCACCAGTTATCAGTGAACATGCAGCGTGCGATAGGAGGGTGACGTGTGGTGAGATAGTGGTGTGGGGCGAGGCGGTGTTGTGGCCAGATGAACTGATAGGATAGGGTTACCACTCCCTCCATCCCTCCCTCCCTCACGCCGCCCTCACACCCACACCCCCACTGCCCAACCACCCAATGCAGCGACGTGTCAATGGAAGTTTTTTTTTCCTTTTCATTTTGTTTCCTTATTTCCTCTCTGACTCATACCCATACCCACACACACACACACACACACACACACACACACACACACACACACACACACACACACACACACACACACACTGCAGTAAAGTGTCATTCCTCTGAATGTTTTCACCCCCGTCTTCGACACTTTTTTTCTTTTTCACTCACATCCATCTCCACACCTACCCACATCCCAATACAGTGAACTGGAAATATGTGTGTGGGGGGGAGGCGGATTCCACAGTCATACCCATACTCCTACCCACACACAGAATCACAACCACACCTACACCCACTGCAGTAACGTATCAGTACTGGGAGGTGTGTTTTGATACCCCTCACCCTCTTCACCATATCCTTCCTTTAATGACTTCAGCGCCAGTGATATGAAGAAAATACTGTTACAGTGTATTCGTTTAGTTTTTTCACTTATAGACACCAAACTACATCTCATTGCAGATATTTCGGATTTAGTTTAAACCCTCCAGCACGAGAGGTTATTCATAGGTAAAATAAGGTAATCTGACAGTAGAGGCGAGTCCTGGATCGTCTGCAGCAAGAATATAATTTAAAAACGTCATTGCAATAAAGAGATGCATGGTTGTTGTTTGTAAGCCCTTCACTAGGAGAGGTGTTTCCTGAATCGTCTGGGAGTAAGGGGAACCACCAATAAAGACGTCACCATGCTAAAGGGGTTATGCAAACATTGATAAGGAACCTTTGTGTCAATATTATGAAGACACACGAGGGAGGGAGGGTCGATAGGGGTGGTGGGAGGACTGACCATACAACCCACCATACAACTAAACTGACATTTGTTCTGTTTCATTGCATGGGTATATGTGGCAAATAGTTTCTTTACGCTATCTTGAAACTCAAACCTTAGCACGATAAATAGAAAGTGGCAGGCAGGCAGAGATAGATAAATAGATAGATAGACGGATACATACCTACATACAGTATATACAGAGAAAGAAAGAAAGGAAAACATAACAGGGTTGCAGATGGGCTCGGCTGGTGGGTGGGTGAGGAAATGAATGAATGGTTGACGTAACACCCAGCGTGGCGGCGGCGGCGGCGGCAAGGTCATTGACGCCATCATCTCGCTGTTCCTCTCCACTCCGTACCGTTCTGCACCTAATACTATACGCTGTTCTGATTTTATTTTTACTATATCACTCTCCTCCAGTACTTTCTATTAATTCTACTTTTCCCTTTTATCGATGTTACTTTCCTCTTTTTGTAACTACTCTCAAAACAACAACTCTAGTGGTCATTATGGGGTCCACTGAAGAATCAAACTATCAACTCGGAGGAAGAATAGTAACCAGAATTAACCCTTCCCAGTGCTAGCAAAGTGGGAATGAGAAGTGAGAGCAGTGTGCGTGAAAAGCGAAGTGGTGTAGCGGATATGTTTGTAAGAGATGGAGTATTTAGATGTTATTTTTACTTGATTACAAAACAGCCTCCAAAATTATACCAAACCATATATCGTACTTCCCAATACTCTACCAGCTCAAAATCCTGCCTCCATAATTCTACATAATCTTACTCCTACCTCCCCCACTAACACCAAGATTCATGGCTGGACGTAAAGTATTCGTGAGCATGACGTCAGGCAGGAACTAGTAAGCTTACCCAGACCTTGAACGTGTTGAATGAATGGTGCAGAATCCTTGCTTCCTCTCACTCACTCCCAGTCGATAAACACAGTAAAAAATTTGTAATGTCAACAGTTACGTTTAAGCTTAAGTGGGATCATAAAATTTGTAGTAATTGATGCTACAAACACATCATTACACACACACACACACACACACACACACACACACACACACACATGGGACGTGTCTTGATCACTCTCTTAACAGGGGTCATTTGTCTGTGTGTGTGTTAATTAGCGTGTAGTGTACCTGGCCGCACCTGTGATACCGCGACCCTTACCATTGTTTGTGCCCACGCCGCTTCCATCCCGGACATCTCCAAGGAAGGGATCTTGGTTTT
>JAGKTI010005528.1:0-26630 GCA_018397915.1 Birgus latro | reverse complement strand
AAAAAAAAAAAAAAAAAAAGGAATCTGAATGACAGTATTTATGAACTTACTGGAAAAGGAACATCGAAAATAAATGCTTCAGTACTTATAGAAAGCAAAGAGTAGGTCTACACAGAGGTCTTCGGTCACACAGATCACCAGTTAGGGTCTGGAATTTTTTTTTTTTTTTTACATTTTCGTGCCAAGCTTTCAGACATCCTGTTTTAGTCAATTGTGGAAGCATAATTCGCAAACTTATTTTTCAGCAGCTAACCCCATACACTTACCAAGGATTCTGTTTTCATAAAAAAAAAAAAATGCATGCAAAGCCAATTGTTCAGTAATTGTATTTTGTTTAAGGGAGTGATTCTGAATTCACAACCTTGTTGAAAATGTAAGTAAATTATCTTTTCCTTGATAATTCCGTAAGTAATCGCTAAATTGTAAAGCAGTATTTATTGTATAGGCATTATATATGTTTGTGCCAAGTGCTAAAACGCGTATAATGCAGAAGGTTTCCGAAGGATTTTACTTAGCTAGGTTTTGTAAACGTATAATTAAACAATGAAAATAACCTACAAATTTTATTTCATGTCCGTCTATAAATAAACAAAAAAAAAGGGTCTCCCTTTAACCATTGATGTAGTAAGAGACCGGAGGTATATTGTGAGTTGTTCATCAGAATGCTTAATTTACCTTGCATCCACAGAAGATAAGCCCAGCAAAGAGGGTGAGCGACGGCCAGCAGACACTAACCCCCCACCCCTGGCCAAGCCCCCCCAGCAGCAGCCTCAGCAGCCACCCCAACAACAACCCCAGCCCCAGCCCCAGCCCCAGTCCAGCCAATCCGCAGCCGCCATGCCCAGCACCAGTAGCCAAAGTAGCGTCAAGGTGAAGCAGGAGACTCACCCAACCTACCCCGGCCTGCCCCACCACCACCACCACCACCACCACGCCCCCCCGGCTCTCAACTGCACCCCGACCTCTGCCATGTTCGGCCAGTACTCCTCAGGCTCCAGCACCAACTTTGCTAAGCTTATGATTAGTTAGAGCCCGCGTCAGGAGGGAAGGGAAGGGGCTTGGTGGACCGTGTGCAATATGGCGTACCATAGCTGTCACCACTCTCATCACCTGCCTCATCACTACGAGTACTGCCACAGTCCACTGTAACTTCGACAGCCACCATTACCATCACCATCACAGAGGCTACTGCAACTGTGTGACTGTGTAATTATGTAACAAAATTTGCACCTCAAAATGGCTCTGTATTAACTACTTAAATTCCAAGATGGTAATACTGCAGTGTGAGTGAACATGAAAGTGCAATCATTCTTTTATGTTAAAGCATCAGTCAGACTGTCGTATTCTGAGCGTGAAATGAACCTAGCAAAATGTGAGAGGTCAGACCTGATCTGGTGTTACAGAAATGCAGAGGTGTGAAACTACCGAACTTTCACTTTATGGGGAAGAGAGGAACTACTGTGAACACACAAGGTATAGCCAACGCACAACTGTGACAACAGACCTGACGTTTTACTCAGGTATTGCGTGCGAATTTGTTCTCGTGTTTCACACTGACAGTTGCAGACACTTAAGTTGTTTTGGAGCCTTACCAAGTTGAACTCAGGATCATTACCATACCACCACTGACAAAGCTTGTACGAATTTTTCAATGTTGCACAGGGAGAAGTAGGCTTACCTGTAAATCAAATGGGTATCTGTGTAACAATGCCTTGAAACATATTAAACAGATCACTCGTCAGCAGTTTACTAAGTTACTGCATAGGATTACATGCAGTAGCTGCAACGATATTTCGATTCATGTAGAATCAACAGTGACTTGAAACTTCTAAACCTTTCAAGTTTGTTTATTTAGTTAGTTTTATGACATTAATCTTAGATGTCTGTAAAGAGCAGATTGTTACAAATGTGATCCACAGATATGCTATACTTATGTCAGGTAAATGGACAGTATATCGCCCTTGTGTTAGATGGAATGCACCAAGTGTGATGTGGTATCACCAGCAAGAAACATATCTTAGTTGAAATGCATCTTCGACTGCTAGTGCAAGAACCACAGAGATGATGTAATGAGATATTTCATACATTTTTCATTATTTTGATTGATATACGATGACGACTGAATCGTTGCCCTGTTTTATGAATAACACTGAAATCATCTTGCTTTTGTGGAATATAATGTTGAGTACACACTATGTGATTTATTAAGATAAGCAAGCAATTATCAGCGAAGCAGCAACACCAGACCAAACCATGACCTATGCCGTGCTTGTTGTTTTAGTGATACCCCGCAGTACCCAGTTTTACTCCCTGCAGGGCGGGTCGGGGCAGGGTGCCAGTGGTTTGAGTGGCGGGGTGTGGTGAGGCTGGACTGGTCTGGCGAGTGCCACATGAGCGGCTGAGACAGCAGGAGTAGCCATGGTAGCAGTAGCAGCAACAGAGTCAGTTAAGGATTGTAATGGTGGCAACGGCAGTGTCAACAAAAGATGGTGGGAGTGGCCATGGTAGTGGTGTTAGCAACAGAGTCAGTGAGGGACAGCAGGAATGATCACGGTAGTGATGGCAGTAGCGGAGTCATTGAAGGATGGTAATGGTGGCAGCAACAGTGTCAAAAAAGGATGGGCAAGAGTTGCCACAGTAGTGGTGGAATGACGGGAGAAGCAGTCTCTGAACTGTCGTCTTAAACTAACAATGTAACTGTAGGACAGATGTCGGACTCCAGGACTTACCGTTATCAGCACTCGTACCTCTTGTAATTATGTAGTGCTGATGATTAGTCGCACCCCTCCCCCCCCTTTTTTTTTTACGAAATGTCGTACAAGTTTTACTTGTTAGCTTATTTATTTTCTTTAAAGCCTTCTTGTTTAGGAAGTTTCTTCTTAAGAGTTATGTGTGACACGAGGAAAGTACAGATAAAAGGCTTTCTCACGCTTGCTTGATGTAGTTGTTACAAACTAATAAAATTATTGTTCTTGGTTTGGATGTGTGTGGGAGCTGCTGGCACATGTGTGTTCATGTGCGCGGCGCCAAACACCAAGCAGACAGCCTCTGTAAATAGTCTCTTTGCTGTACAAGCAACAGTTCCACCCAACATTGGGGTGAGGACGACGACTGTGTGTGTGTGTGTGTGTGTGTGTATTTTGTCATCCACAGCCCCCCTGACTGATGTCATGCAGGGAGGTGATTGGTATATGCAGTCCTCTGATATTAGCTGATCCTCGGTCAGCCTCAGATGACAAAGGACTTGTCCTGCTGTCAGACAGTCTTGAATTCCACATTCATGACACACTCACTGTGAGTGAAAATCAGCTAACTCTTAAGGTTTTGATGATGCTGTGGTGACAGGCAGTGACTGAGCTGCAGATGCAGACGACGATATCAGTCACTTGTGTCTTGCTACAGTCACAGTCACTTCATGTACATAGAGTGTAAGTGTTGTAACTTAGACGAACATGTACGAGACGTTATCAATGCCCGACGCACATGCAATTGTATTGTCTAGACTTCATAATGAAGCATCTCATTCTTTGTACAATACATCCTTTTTATTTCTATTTGAATAGTTTAGTGCAGTAACTGCTGGGAACTGATATGAAAATATATATTATGTATAATTGCTATATGATAATTAACTCTTGTCGTTCCACCATGTAAAGCTTTGTGGGCCACACAATGGATGGCAGGAATATATCTCTTCAGGCCAGACTTGTCTTATTATGACCTCTGTCTGTCGTGTGTGTGTATGTGTATGTGTGTGTGTCATTTCAGTGGGCATGCATTGATTAGTTCCCTATCGATCGCATTTTTATTTCTTGCTCTCTGAATCTTACCTCACATTGTCTCTGGGTGTGACAAAGTGATCGTGATTATGATTCTCTAAGAAATGTGGACATTCCTCTGTTATGTTACATGGCGTCCCATAAGCGAAATGTAAGGGCATCCATTTACGTTAAGGTAAAGGTATATTTTAAACGCTTTTCAAGATTCTGTAACACCTCTTCCTTTGCAATTTATTTTGCACATTACACCTAAGTATCCTCTTGTATGTTATTGGTGCAAAGAACGTTGAGCTGAAAACGAAATTATAAGGAAAAGTGTAGGCGTATTAAGCAAAATAAGCTACTAAGACGAAATTCTGTTGCATCACTTTTGGGCCATATTGTAGGTGGTATATGATAATGTAGCACCTCATCTTTACCGATTCATTTTGCACTTTACACCCTTTTTTCCTCTTACCCTTATATTTGTGGTAGGTGGTGGCGACCATCATCCATTCACTTTATGTAGTGCTGCCTACTTTCACCTTTATCGTTCTGCCCTCTTTTCTTCCCGTTTCTCCCATCTTTCCTGTCACTTTATTACTCTTATTTGCTCTTCAGGTGGCTTTACATTAAGTGACAAGCCTAATGGTTTCCTGTAAGCCAGGAAACCATTTAGAACACTGGGTGGTAACCATATACCCAACCCACACGTGATCCCCATGTGTCAATAAGTGTCTTAGTGGAGCGGTAATGTCTCTTCCCACACTGAAAGACGAACGGTCACCCCCTTCGGGGGTGGCTATAGACAAATTGACCTATTTAGGGTAACTGACATTTTAAAAGAATATGTGGTGCTGGGTAGAAATGTCTTCGTGGCTTCACCGATTTATCTGAACTCTACTTCCTGGCCATACAAACATCCTTTACTTCATATCCTTAAAGAGATGTGCAAAGACTGCAGGTTAAGAACAATTTACGCCTGCAGTCCACATGGGTAATGCTTCAGTTGAGCCTGGAGACCACTGTAGTAGTCTGGCTTGCTAATGCTTCCGGTAAGCCTGGGGGCCACAGTAATAACCATAACTTTTGTTACTGGGGCGATATATTAAAAGATCAGAACGTAGTATGCTAAATAAATACCTTCGTTAGAAGTGCTACGAAGCTTCCTATGCCACCAAGAACACTACTTCAGTTCCTTTTTAAAATAATCATTTGCATCGCAAATGAGGGTGAAGTTTGCCCTCTGCAGCCCATCACTTTTGGGGGCTATAAAGAAGTATATGAAGAACCTGTGTAACCAGGCAGGTGTATCGCCCGGACTTCCGTCTGTCGCGACGGGAAACCATCTTCAACACAGAATTCATTGTTATTGCACCTAGTCGATAGTAATAATTGTTCGAGCGTTCGTTGTAGAATTAAGTGAGGGTTTTAAATTTGGTTATTTATACAAAAAATGCCTTACTTTTCAGGCAGTTTTAGGTATTTGCATGTGTATTTTACATGTATATGACGAGGTTAAAGTTTAGAGTTTCTTATTTTAATAATTTGGCTTAAATAAAAATTGCCAGTTTATACTTTTATTAAAGAAATTTTATAAATAAACAACTACAATTTGAGTACTACAATATTACAAAGCTATTCTTTATTCACAGAAAAGAGGAAAACACGAAAATCGTTGATACAATTGGTTAATTAGCTTACTATTACAAAACTAGTCCTGTAATTACTGTAGTATATAAAAACTTTTTGATTACGGTAGTGCACTAATAGTTCATAAATTTCAGTAATACTGAAGTAAAAGAATAAAGGATCTTCAACTTAGATGTTTCGTCGAATTAACAATTTAGAATTGGCCTTTGGGTCATTCATTATCTAAAAGCTTTTATCAAGACATATGTTCCACATTCACCGTTTTTATTGCCCGTTACGTCCATAAAGAAACACGTAAAGAATAAGAGATCTTTCCCACGCCTGTTGTAGTCTCTACAAAGCCTCTCAACTCCTTCGATCCAGTCTGTAAGAAAAATTTAGAAGTAATTTTATGTTGAAGATACCAGTATAAAAATTACCATTAATTATATCATGAACATTGAAGATATCTAACCAATATAGTTAAAAACGCTATTAGTATAAACTAATTTATAAAAAAAAAAATTCTCACATTAAAAACCTAAACACAAAAACCATAAAAATAAAAAATACACAGTATATTAAGTTACCTCTCAGGAACCTCACTCTTTAGCTGGTGCCTTCATACTGTTTTTTCCCCAACCCTGCCATCAGTCATCACCTCGTCGGCGGGAAAATTCGAATAATATTGGCTCGTTCCGTTGCTTCAGGGGGTTTGGGCGCGAAAATTCGAATCATATTGGCTCGTTTCGAAAAAGTGGAATATTTTGAGATTTTTCCTTCCTAACATCTTTTCCTTGGCGATTTATTTTGTTTATTACACCTTACTGTCCTGTGTTAAGTCCTTCCAGTATCACCTAACACCTTTTCCCAAGTGATTTTGTTTATTACACCTTACTGTCCTCTTCTGTGTTACATAAATCCTTCCAATATCACCTAACACCTTTTCCTAAGTGATTTATTTTCTTTATTACACTTTGCTGTTCACTTCTGTGTTACATAAATCCTTCCAATATCGCCATATTCTGCATAAATAACATACAAAAGGATACTAACCAGCCATATCCAAAAATAAATCGCTAAGGAAGAGGTGTTAGGGAGCTTATCACCATATTCTGCATAAATAAAATACAAAAGGATATTAACCAGCCAGATCCAAAAATAAATCTGAGGTGTTAGGGAGCTTATCATCAGACTCTGCATAAATAACATGCAAAAGGATATTAACCAGCCATATCCAAAAATTAATCGCTAAGAAGTGTTAGGGATTAATAGCGTACAAAAGCATATTAACCAGCCGTATCCAAAAATAAATCGCTAAGGAAAAGGTCTTAGAGAGAATATAACCCTTAGATTGCATGAAATCTGAACCTAACGACCGTATTTTAAAAGAAGTAGGTTCGTTACACTTGCTGTCTTGTGGTTTAGTTTGACTTTAGTAATTTTTATGTAGTGAGAGAGAGAGAGAGAGAGAGAGAGAGAGAGAGAGAGAGAGAGAGAGAGAGAGAATAATGAGTTATATAGAGAATAAATCGGTATAGGGGAAGTGCTGGGTACCGTCTTTTACAATGCCACTTAAATATAGCTTTTAAATGTTCAATCTCCTTGGTTGCTAGTCTGTTTTCACTATTACACAGAATAAATCGCTACAGAACATTTGTTACGAAGCTTCATGCAACTTACGAACATAAAATTTGAGATAGGAATGATTCTTCTTAGTTTCTAATCGATTTTCACTTTAATATACAGAATAAATCGTACAGAGCAGGTTTTACGAAGCTTCCAAACCGTCTAGTGTACCAAATATGATGCTAGTCACGAAGAAGTGCAATGGAGAAATTTGATAGTTATGAGGTATGTCTCGTTGGTTACTAGTCAAATTAACCCACCAATCTGACTACACTTGGCCATGAGTCTCCTTGGTTACTAGTCAAATTAGTCCTCCAATTTGACTACATTTGTCTGAGTCTCCTTGGTTACTAGTCAAATTAGTCCTCCACTGACTACACTTGGCCGTGTCTCCTTGGTTACTAGTCAAATTAGTCCTCCAATTTGACTACATTTGGCTGAGTCTCCTTGGTTACTAGTCAAATCAACCTCCACTTTGACTACACTTGGCCATGAGTCTCCTTGGTTACTAGTCAAATTATTCCTCCAATTTGACTACACTTGGCCATGAGTCTTCTTGGATACTAGTCAAATCAACCTCCACTTTGACTACACTTGGCCATGGTCTTCTTGGTTACTAGTCAAATTAACCCTCCATTTTGACTATACGCGTTCATCAACTAATATAAAAAGGAAATTGTTTGAAGGTTGGGTCTCCTTGGTTACTAGTCAAATTAGCCCTCCAGTGTAGCTAAAAAAGTTACGGAGTTTTGTTGGTAGATAGGTTGGTTGGTAAGTAGGTAGGTAGGTGGGTTGGTAGATAAGTAGGTAGGTAGGTTGGTAAGTAGGTATGTAGGTAGGTAAGTAGATATAGAGGAAGGTAGATTGGTAGTTGGTAGATTGATTGAGACAGGTAGGTAGGTAGAGATGGTTAGGTTCACTGATAGGTAGGTAGGTAGATAGATTAAGATTGGTAGGTAGGTATGTAGGTAGATAGGCATGTAAGTAGATATAGTGGTAGGTAGATGAGTTACGGTAGAGGTAGGTAGGTTGATTGGTAGGTAGGTAGGTAGATATTATACTGTTAGATTTATGTAGATATATAGAAAGTAACGTTGGATAATACTACATAGAAATCTCAGTATTAACAGTTATTATTTATATATCTTGGTGTTAATAAATAATCACTACATTTATCGCTTAAATAAATGGCAGAATAATTAGCGTTAAATAAGCGTAAGATATATTTCAAGCACTAACTGTTTTTACTTACGATTGTTTGCTAAGGCAGGAAATAAATTTATTGTCATTTATCATCGTTATTTCTTAGTTATGGAGTCCTGTGGTGCAAGTAAATAATTTATAGCGATTTATTTTATGACTAGAAGGCAGAAGTATTGTGGAATAAAAATAAAGTGTTTTAGGAAATTATGAAGTGGTGTGGTTGGTGAGTGAGATCGGTATTTGTTATAATTTGTTGTTCATTATCATTTCTACGTCATCCTGGTGCTATTAAATGACCAATAATTATTTAACTGATAAATAGAGAGATAAGGAAGCTGAAAAAGTAGCATAAAGCAAAAATATGGAAGGCATTTCTAATTTAACTAGTACGTCTGGCAGTTAGAATCTCATTTATCATCGTTATTATTAGCTATACGTCATGTTGGTGTGATTAAATAACCAGTAATTATTTAACATAATTAGAAAGCAGAAAATGTAGTGTGTAATAAAAAAAAGTGTTTTATCTATAAGTGGTGTGGTTGGTGAGTGAGATGGGCTTATTTGTCGTCGGAATTTCTTGCCATTTATTGGCTATTGTCATTTATACGTCATACTGGTGCTATTAATAACCAGTAATTATATATCTGATAATTAAAAGTAGAAAAGGAAGCGGAAAAAGAAATATGGAATAAAAATAAAGTGTTTTAGCAGTAAGTGGTGGGGTCGGTGAGTGAGAAGAGCTCGTTTATCATTGGAATTTATAATTTATTATCATTTCTACGTCATCCTGGTGCTATTAAATGACCAGTAATTATTTAATTGATAATTAGATTATAGAAAAGAAAGCTGAATAGCATAAAGCCAAAATATGGAAGGTATTTCAAATTCGGATCGAACGTCTGGCAGAATCTCATTATCATCGTTATTATTAGCTATATATCATATTGGTGGGGATTAAATAACCAATAATTATTTAACTGATAATTAGAAAAAGTAGTATGAAATAAAAATGAAGTGTTTCATCAATAAGTTGGTGAGTGAGATGGGCTTGTTTATCATCGGAATTTCTTGCCATTTGTTGTTTATTGTCATTTATACGTCATCTTGGTGCTATAAATGACCAGTAATTATGTAACTGATAATATAGAGAATGAGTCGTTACAGAACATTTGTTACGAAGCTTCATCTAACTTACGATCATGAATTTTGAGCTAGGAATTAATCTCCTTGACTGCAAGGCAGTCTCGTGTTGCTCCTCATACTCTCTAAAGCAATTACAGTACCTTACTTCATCTAACCTATCCCGACCACAAGTACTCTAAATTGTATTATTTTAAGCATTAGTCCTCGTGCGTTTGTTTTGAAAACAAATCTCTCGTGAAAAAAAGAAAATGAACACGAGACTGTCTTGCAGTGCTCATGCGTGAAGAGAGTGAGGAAAATGTTGAGTCCCAGTGTTTATTCAACATTAAATTTCTGCCCACTTCGAGACTGAATGAGTCAAAATACCCACTAGGCGTAATTTACAGTCTGAACAAACTATGTATTAAGAACCAAACTTGCACTAAATGTAGCAGAAATTAAATAATATAGGACCACTGAAAGGGCAGATTGCCATCAAATGCCATCAATGATATTTTAATTTCAGTTTACGATAAATATAAACAATTCACTCTACATTATATATACGTGGTCTGTTTGTATTATTTATATTACGGTATATGACATTACTATGATTCACAGTTTCACACAACAGTGTAGATATTTAACAAAGAAAAATATGCTTTTTAAACAGCGCAGGGAATGTGTCCAAACCCAGAGAGCCATCTAGCGGAATACTAGCTTTGAAAGCACCCCATTTTATATCTGATAATTAAAAAGTAGAAAAGGAAGCGGAAAAGTAGTATGGAATAAAAATAAAGAGTTTTAGCAGCAAGTGGTGGGGTTGGTGAGTGAGAAGAGCTCGTTTATCACAGGAATTTGTTATAATTTGATGGTTATTGTCATTAATACTTCACCCTGGTGCTATTAAATGACCAATAATTATGTTACTGATAATTAGTAAGTAGAAATGAAAGCATAAAAGAAATATATGGAGGATATTTCAAATTTGAATCTGGCGATTGGAATCTCGCATTTATCATCGTTATATTTTGCTATATGCCATGTTGATGGGATTAAATGACTAATAATTATTTAACTGAAAATTATAAAGCACAAAAAGGTATATAAGAAGAATATAGCGTTTTTTTTTTTCCCCAAATTTTAATCGTGCGTCTGGCAGATTGATGACGCCAGAGGCTCGCTTGCCTCAGTCTCTCTTCTACGCTAGACGGGAAAGGGTAGTGCGTCGTGGCTCGCTTTAAAAGGTAAGTTTTTCTTGAGTTTTTCTCGATTTATTTTATACTGGGATGAAATAATTGTTAATATAGAACTTTTTAGTAATATTGAGATTAGAATTAAATAAGTGAAGTGTTATTTTAACGTATTTTTTGCGAATTATGCGGCCTTAAGTTATGTTTTCCAATATGGCGTATCTTTACCTCTGAATTCTGATTTCGATTTTCCTGCAGCTCACCCCCTTGGGCAGTTATTTTTGAATTTTGAAGAGCACCATAGTAGTCTAGAGATTAATTTAGTATATATTTAATGCCTCCACTATGAATAAATAACTTCTAATCTTGAAAAGGGACGTAAATTGATTATGGTGAAATCGACTCTGTTTAGGGTACGGAACGCCATGTCTGTAGAGATTTTTTTTTTTTTTTTTACACTTTTCGGTCAGTTTTGTATTTTAAGCATTTTCTGTGCCTTTTTGTATAATTTATTTTTGCATCGTTTAAAGCATATGCCCCCAAAGAGGATATATAATGCGGAATAATTCACTAAGGTAACGTTGCTAGGATGGCATTCACCCCTTAGATGCAAGTTTTTTTTTTTCTGGCCATCTGTTTTTGAAGTCAGGGTTTTTCATATATTGAATTTCAGTATTTTGTTTTTTTGTGGATATTTTGAGATAGCTTTTTTTTCCTGGAGAGGCCTTGAGATTTGCATGTTTTTGAAAGTTTTTTGACGCAAGAGTTGTACCTATTTTTTGAAGTCAGGATTTTTTCAGATTATGCTATGTAATTTGTCATTTTTTTTTTTTTAAAGACATTTAGAGATTGCCAGTTTCTGGAGAGGCCTTGTTAGCATGGCTTTTGAGGTCCACTTTTTGGAATAAGTTGTTTGACCCAGATTTGTACTTGTTTTTTGAAGTAAGGATTTTTCATAGGTTATAGTATGTGTTGAATTTCAGTACTTTTTTTTTTTTTTAATGGATATTCGGAGATTGCTTTTTGGGGAGATGCATTTCTTGAGATTTGCATTTTTTTCATGTATGGATTTTTGTTGGATATTTTAACATGTTTGATTTGTGATTTTGATTTTTATTTGGTTATTTTTTATACCCATCTGGAGAGGAATGAGAAATATAGAAGGAAGGACACCATGAAGGAAGCTCCAAAACACCTCTTCCTTAGTGATTTATATTCTGTAGTTGCAAGTTAATATCCCTTTGTAGGTTATTTATGCAGAGTATGGCAATCCTGTATTGGAGAGATTTATATGACAGAAGAGGACAGTAAGGTGTTGTTAGCCAAATAAATCATTTAAGGCGGCGTCACACTAGACAAAAAGTGGCTAACATGCAAGCAGCTTTTGTGAGGGAAAAGGGCTAGCAGAGTCGAGTGTCCGTCACACTTGAATGTTCTTGCGAGCCGAAATGGCTAAGTGTCGTCTGCCTTGGCACCCCGTGGGCATTTGTAAACAAACCACCTCAGGGTGCCCACTTCCTTTTCCTCAGTTTCTGTAACCGCTTCACGTACTTTAGCAACTCCAGAGCCACAGAGCAGTCTACTAGAGTTTTCCTTGATGCAGGATCCATATTGAAATCTGATTTCTACTTGTTGTTTGGAGACAAAGCAGACAGCCTCCGCGGCTGGTCAGCCGTGTCCGAATATTTATTTCAGGTTACAAGAAAAAAAATAAAAATTAATAAAAACCACTAGAATTAAATTGCATTTACTTAACAAATTTAGTTAAAGTTTCCTTCTATGAATAACAGAATATTTTCTCACCGGATACAAAATTAATATAGGCTCATTTGAGTTCCAATCCCACCAACAAGCTGTGAGCGAAATTGTTATCCATTTCGCCTCGCAAGGGAAATCTCGCTCACAGTGAGTCAGTTTGGCTAGCAACTCGCAAAACTGGCTCACATGTTAGCCACTTTTGCCTCAGTGTGACGGCAGCTTTAGGTGTTAGGGAGCTTCCATAGCCACAAGAAAATTGGCCAAGGATTCCTATGCTTTTGATGGGATAGGAAAGGATTGGATGCAGTATTATTATTTATTTATTATTATTTATTTATTTTTTGTGATTAGGGACTTGATTTTGACCCAAGTTATTATTTATACTTAATGTTTTTATTTATATGTTTATTTTTAGTGTCGGAACCAAGAGCCAGCCATCACACCTACCATGATTGCTTTGTACCTCAATCAAGATACTCAGAAGACATAGAACCCTTTCGTGATGTCCTTCAGCTCCTCCAAGACTCATCCCTACCTCAAGACTTGAATCATGCTTCCTTGAGATGTCTAAGTCTGCAGTTCTGCCTGGGACTTACCAGGTTCTGAGGACATCAACACTGGTAAGCTGGTGTCTCGTATAGAGGATTCAAAACTGTTTATATATACCTGTACTTTGCGTGATTCTGTTGTTCATATCATTTATAAAGGCTTCAACCTGCTTCTGTACATTGGCCTTGATCCCCTAATAGCGGCTTTCCACACTGCTTGATCTCTGGCGGCCTCCCTAAATTGTCATTATTGTTAATCATATCATTTATAAAGGCTCCAACCTATTTATCTATCTATTGCCAGACGCCATAATCCCGTAAGGGGTGGCCATTTGACTTTGAGGTATTTGTTTTACGGTGAGGGGCTGAGGAATTTAGTCATCGCTGCCTAGGAATGTGTGTGTGTATGTATGTGTGTGTGTGTGTAGGCGCTGATGGAGGGAGGAATATGAGCACTGTGGAGGGCACTAACCCTCCACCAACCTGCTTGCTGACACGTAGGGAGCACGTATGGTTTGGTTATATGGGGTTACCCTTCAACCTGCTTGCATACATTGGCGTTGATCACCTAATAGCAGCTCTCCACACTGCTTGATCCCTGGCATCCTCCCTAGATTGTCAGTATTGTTAATTGTATTGTTTGTCAGATCGTATCGTTTATAAAGACCCCAACATGCTTGCATATATTGGCCATGGTCACTTGGCTTTCCATGCTGCTCAGTGTCTGGCAGCCTTCCTATATTGTCAGTATTGTTAACTGTATTGCTTATTGTATCGTTTGTAAAAATTCCAACCTGTTTGCATACATTGGCCTTGGTCATCTAATGGCAGCTCTCCACACTACTTAATCTCTGGCAGCCTCTCTGTTCAGTCCCATATTCCTGAGATCACACCCATAATGTTATTTGCCTTGTTAAATGTGCCTAAGATTCAGAAATGGTAAAAGGGAGGCAGGAAACCATAACTATCAGCACACTACCTAGTGAAATGGTCAGACCAACCCTTTTGATGAGTAGTTGGTTATAGTATTGATGTATTTTATGGGTAGATACTTTTTGGCTTTTCATCATCATCCGGACCTCCTTTCCCAGCTACTAAGGCAGGGTGAGGAGTAGCAATGTCCAGACAGCCAAATTTGCCTAATTTTTGTTTTTTAGTGGTTTTAGGAATAGGGTCAGAATTTAACCTTCCAAGAATTATCATGGTACATAAAAGTTCAGGGTCTCAGAAATGTTCTCAAAACTTTTTAAAAAATAAAAAATACTGCTAAATTTCTTGCCACCATCTGGAAACAGTAAGATGACTCGGGGGTTTTGGGCAAAACTTGGGAATTGCCAGGAAAAGTCTGGTGTGGGAACTTCTCATTTAGACGTTTGAAATTATCGTCTCCAATGTACACACACGTATATGTATATTTTTCATTCCTAATTACCTTAAACATGTGTAACCTTGAGGTAACTGTACACTTGAGTGATGGGCCAGATGGTTTATTGTAACTCAGGACACTTGATGTGTGGTAACCATGTGGTATATCCATTAACACATGGTGTAATGGGCTAAGCTGATCCATCTGGATGTACTGTACAGTAGGAGAGTGTGTCTGGTGGAGCAGATCCATCAACTGCAGCATTATCTGCCCCTGTAAGGCCATGCCATGCAGTGAACCAGTGTGTCTTTGTGCTGGACAGCACCTTGCTATAGCAAGGTGCAAGAAGGAATGTGGAGGTTTGGTTCCTGGAGGAGCATCACATTTGTGTGTGTCCACCCAGTTAACAAGGTCACCATAGTAGGCACCACATCACTCCAATATTTTGTGATATGGTTATCATTCAGTGACCTACGATGCTACTTGGCACATCACTTAGTGTAGAGGCAGCTAAAGGCAACATGACATTGAGTGGAGGGTGCAAAGTCTGTTTTATATTGTTTCCATGTATAGTCTGAAACATTCTGTTTATTCAGTTTAACCATTTATTTATATATAGTTGTGTGGGATATGTCACTTGGTACTGTTGATAATTTTCCTTCATGTATCTTCTTCCTGTTTCATCAGTCTAACGCACACCATTATTAACGTGTAGATTAGATGATGAATGATGGAATGAATGAAATGATGCCAGTAATGATAACTATAATTCTCTGAGGTCTCATTCATTGTTAGTTTCCCTTTCATATACAGTATTAACTTCTGTCAGTCTTGTAATGCCAGAAAGGTGTTGGCAGTTCATGTACCCTTGTGGTGGTGGTGGCTACTGACTACATCATTATTTATTATTAATTTATTTTTATGATTTTTATTTAGGTATTTTTTATCAGATAGATGTAGTTCAGTTTTTGGGTGAATTTTGGGACTGGAATTTATTTTAGAGGAAGAGAGGAATTTTTAAACTGGGTGGTGGTGGTGTTGTAAGGGAAAAACTTTTAAGTTCCCTTATAATGAATATTCCACCACACGACACCAGTGTAAGGGAGAAACTTTTAAGCATGGCCTCAGAATGAGAATTCCACCGCATTTGACACCAGTATAATGACCGGATTTTTTATTCTATATAAAATTAATAATTCCACCGATGTGGCACCAGTGTCGTGCCGATAATTTTTGCGCTATTGAAATTTGAAGATCATTTATCTAATTATCACACTATGGCAACACCAGTCAACTCTGGAACTGTCTTCCTCTGTCTGTATTTCCTACTTCCTATGATCTCCAGTCTTTCAAACGCAGTGTGTCCAGGCATCTCGAATTGAACGGATCTTGAATTTGGCTCTCTTTTGTATTGTTTTTGCTTTTTGTTGGAAGGAACAGTATGCAGGCCTGTGGCCTTTGGTTCCTTCTTCCTTGCATAAAAAAAAAAAAAGTGTCTGGGCAGTACTTTGACTGAATGAATTTAATTCGATGTTTTCTGGTTACTGCCAAAAAAGATATCCTAGAGATTTAAGAAGGCCTCGTTATTTGATTGACACTAGGAAGAAATATCTACAGGTAGTAGTAAATTTAATTTGGTATGCTGCCACCACCCAGCGATTTGCCAGGAAAAAAAAAGTAATAAAAAGATATTAGTCCCGTACAGTGAAAGAGGGGACAATGAGGCCTAGGGCAGTAAACAGGGTAGCGTGAGAAAAATATATGAGAGCGTGGACTTTTTAGATAGTAACATGCCTTGCGGGCCACTCTGTCTCATAATCAACTCCCAGAGGAATTTATACCAAACACATACGAAAGTATAATTATCTATATTACTATCCTTAATTTACATAGAATGAAATAACCTTCGAACAAGAAATAGTTACTGGAAACATAGTATCACTTTAGTCTCTGATACCACCAGATTATCTGAGAGAATGGAAGCTCTGTTCTCCACAGATTTTAATCACCTGACTCACATATCACGGCACAAGTAATTATACTAGAGTATACCACTACAGAAGTACCTTGGGCTTTACACTCAACTAGATGTAGATTATTCTGCTCACAGAAGAACTACTCGCCCGATACATAGCACACATACATAAAGAATTCACTCAACTCGACCTCTTATCTCAACACAAGGTACACTTGTGAAATAGAAATTTACAAACTCAGGAGAGACTCACATAAACCACGGTCTCAAAAGGACTCCTAGTATTTCCCAGTTTTACAACGTGTTACAAGGTTTACTCTAGGTTAATTTAATCACCCCTATTATCCATGGGTTTACACAATATGACATATCTATGTAAAATTATCAGATGCCCAAGAATATTTTAATATATACATTGTCACAGCGCTTGCAATACTCTGCACGATAGAGAAATACAACACTCCGCATCTCACTCGCTTTTAATCAGAATATTACACTTTATGAATAAGGGCTTTACTAAGTGGACCATTCAACTTCATAATCGACAACTGTGTATAGGAAATGAACTAAGTGGAAATGTGGAAGGGCATTGGCAATAGGGACTGCGAGACACTACGCAGACGACAGGCAGACTCCGAGACGCCACACCATCTGTGGACACCTGTCCTCCATGAGATATCAGCTCGAAGTCATATAAAAGTATTGGAAAATATTATCAGACAACTTACTTTATATATAGTTAGAATGAAAACTAATTACTGTGACGTATGGGGGGAAATACCGTGAATTACTCGGGACCATACCTGTGGAACGTCCGTCTGATTTGAAATCTCAGCTTGAAGTGACAGCTTGCGGCCAGGATGCTCCGGGAATCCCGCGATGTTCTTACAACCGGTTCTGGCTTTGACTTATTACTCTGCAGTCAACTTGTTATACCATCGTCCAGGAATTTTGCAACAAGGAATTTACACAATCCTCTACTTAGACAAAATGACTTATGATGATTTAAATTTTGTGGCAGCAACATGGGTCTAGCAATTTAAAACAATGCCTAAACTCACGCATGACATAATTATTCTTTGTGTCGTGTTTGTCTGGCCTCATGATCTAGCGACAGTGAAAAATAAATTAATTTCGTGGCTATTGATGACCATAATCAATAATCAGACTTTACCTAAGCTCTTAGACATTATTATTTAGTACAACAAGATGATAAACACAAACTCAACTACAAAATTCTGAATTCCCAGTGTAAATACGACTCATCACGAATTTTAATCTCGAATCAACTTTCTTCGCCTCTTTATCAAAAACAGACATGAATTTGCGCGTCCAACCCGCTCCACACGGTCTCACATGTTAACAGTAATACTCCCCTACTACACTTTAACTAAGATCAAGCCCCCCAAAAATGAAATTCATAGTCCACTTCCCATGCATTGCATCATCTTAACAGGGTCCAGAATTACACTTACACCATATATAAACTAACTTATATTACACTTATACTAATATTATACTTATGTTACATATAAAATTTACAGCATTACAGTGTCAGCCCAAGGTTCATCTGAAATGTGGACCCATTGGACTGCAGGTAGAAGTTTTTGCCCTTCTCTTGCACCCCACCATCTTTCAAGGGATAGGCTGGGTGTTGAGGGAATTTTACAAGTGTGGTTTGAAAATAGCTCTCACTGGGAGGGGTAGACCGAGAAAGACATGGGATGAGGTCATTAAGTGTGACTTAAGGGTTAAGGGACTGAACAGGGAGGCTGCCAGGGATTGAGCAGCGTGGAGAGCTGCCATTAGGTGACCAAGACCGACGCATGCAAGCATGTTGGAGCCTTCAAAAACGAAACGAAACGATTGGTACAAGTGCTGACGTGAGGCAATTATTATTATTATCATCATCATCGAATTTTATGCTGCCCCATAGAGGAGCATAGAACCTGGGGCTAGGCAATTTGGTCCTGACATTTATGATGAGATTATTATTTTAAGTAGCTAAAATTTTATTTTGGTCCTGACATTAATGATGAGAGTATGATCATTATTATTATTTTAATTTTTTTTTTTTTTCTCCCTGAATGGTGTCTGTAGGATATGAAAATAGTCAGGGTATGGGAAAATAGGTGTGGATGATGATGGTGATGACAAGTATACAGGGGAAAAGAGATCTTGATGATAAATAAGGAGCTACTAAAACTTGTTCCTCTAACCTTCATTTTTCTTTTACAGGATGGTGTTTGTGGGCTCAGAAGAATCAAGATTCATCCCAATTTCAAGGCTCTTCAGGCTTCCTTCATCCTGTCCTCACACTTCCTTCCAAGATGCAAAATTCATCCACTTCCTTCAAGACTTCTTCAGTTCATAAGGCTCTCAGGGAGTTCTCTTTCCTTCACCTCTTCCCTCTCCATCTCAATTTTCCTCACCCTATCCCTCCTTCTCAAAATTCCTCTGCCTGTCTCGTTATCTCTCTCCTCTCTCCTCGTCTTCCCTCTCCTTCATCCTCTCCCTAGCTCTCTCAGCTCTCTTCCTCTTCCATTTTCCTTTCTCCTCCTCCATCTCCATCATCCTCTCCCTAGCTCTCTCATATCTTTTCCTCCTCCTCCTCTTCACTCTCCATCTTCCTCTACCCAGCCTTCCTTCCTCACCCTATCCCTCCTCCTCCTCCTTCCCCCCCCCCCCACCCTCCCCTCCCCCCTCATTTCCCTTTCCCCTCCTCATTTCGTTTCCTCAAATGTGAGAAGTCATTTTTCAAATTTTGTTTTAGGCTGTTTAGTGATTTTTCAATTGATTGATAGATATATATTAGTGGAAGTGATAGTTGCAACCCCATGCATTTTTTTTATAGATAGATGGATAGATATACAGTATAATGATGGATGGATAGATGTAGTAGTGCAGTCCCAGGCTCCTTTGAAATTTAAACTCTGAACTGCAGGCCAAAGCTTCCATAGTCCACCATCCTTCTTATGGGGGATACGGAGGGCAATGAGGGACATTGTATAACCAGGCAGCTCCACCCCGTAGTCATACCAGTGCCACCACATGAAGGCATCTTCTCCACCACCCACATAAATTTATAGATAGGAAAGAAAGTGAACGAGGGGGATGTGAGCTGGGGGACAGGGTGACATGGAGGATGAATTTTATATTAGGTATTTATGTATTTATAAGTCAGTTGGCAGAAAAGTTTGGGTGATAGATATATGGATTTTGGGATGGGTGTGGGGAAAAGTGTGGAGGTTTGGTTCTTGGGTGGATGCTACATTTGCATTTCTCCATCCAGTTAACTGGGGCATCATAGTAGCCTCCACATCACCCTGTTATTTGGTTATATGGTTATCTCCCAGTGTTGTAAATGGTTTCCTGGCTTACAGGAAACCATTAGGCTTGTCACTCAGTGCAAAGCCACCTGAAAAGGAAGAAGAGTATTAAAAAGTGACAGGAAAGATGGGAGAAATAGGAAGATAGGAGGACATGCAGACAAAAATAGGTGAAGGAAGAAGTAGGCATCACTACATCAAGTGAGTGGATAATGATTGATAGAGTTTATTTATTTTTTCTTTATTTCTTGCTCACAGTCATGATATTTACAGATTGTGTTATATCCTGCCACAGAAACTCCCAGGACCACTTTTAGACTGAAGACTCCTGCAGGATTCAAGTTCCCTCCATACTTGCCTTCAGGGTGCTCTAGATTTCTCCAAAGCTCCTTTAAGCTCCTCTGCCTCCTTCAAGATTCCTCCATTATACCTTCAAGACTCTCCACCTTCTCCAGAACACTCCATCTCGTTCCTTCAGACCTCTTAGTAAGCTTATTTCACACACATTTCTTTAGGTATGTTTTCAAAGCTAGTAAGGGGCTTGGACATTTTCCACCCAGTTAAACTGTGTAATTTGATAGGCCAGCCCTGGTATTATGCCAACACAGTGTGGGCATAAGTCACTTTACACACGGCAGTGATTGTGAGTGAGTTATACAAACCTACATTACAGTACTTGTGTTTATTATCACACCAGGATAGTTCTGACCTTAGTACAACCCTAAATTTTGACTCTGCTAGAACCCTTTTTTAGGTGCTATTGCTGATCAACCACAGTGAGGGAGAATAGTGTAGAGATCTGGTTCCTAGATGGAAGCCACATTGCATCTCCTCATTTAACAAGGACACCATAGTAGACTTCACATCACCCCAATATTTGGTTATATGGTTACCACTGAACATTGTAAATAATTTCCTGAGTTATAGGAAACCATTGGCTTGCCACTAAGTGTAGAGCCACCTGAAGTGGAAAGAAGAGTAGTACTGTGAAAAGTGACAGGAAGATAAGAGAACAATAAGAAGGGAGGAGGATAGACACAGAAGGAAGAGGTCGGCAGCAATTATATCAGATTAGTATTTTGTTATACTACCCTAGTCTGTTTGATTGATCAGACCCATCAGCCACAGGCAAGCAACTGCCCTTGCATGGTCTTGCTGTTCACAGAATAATTCTCATATAGTGAGGCTGTCAGAGATCAAGCAGCATGGAGAGCTGCCATTAGGTGACCAAGGCTGACACATACAAGACTTCTGGAGCCTTTATAAACAGGATACGAACACTTACATTAATATAGTTACGCATGGATAGTTTTTACATGAAGAAGTGCTGCTGAAACTGGTGCTAATAAACACAATTGGTGTACTGTATGTGGATGTAATAAATGATGTAGTGGAATATTTAGCACTTACCAACACACACAATAAACAGTGAAGTAGCTAAGGTTTACACCCCCACCTTGTACCATACCCATTATACATGCACCCACCTCCCATCACACTCCCATATCTTTTCAATCAGCTCCCTATATTTTCAATCAGCTTCCAATCTTTTCAGTCACCTCCCTATTTTTGCAATCAACTCCCAGTCTGCTCCCTGTTTTTTCCCCTGTTGCCTCCCAATCTTTTCCACCAACTCCCGAATGAAATATTCAACTGATATTCTCACTCCCTCAGAATATTTTAAATGGTTAACTCTGATACTGTCCTCCTCAGTGTGTATTTCCCTTTGCTTATGACATCATTACTTACATTATTATTATTTTAATTTATTAAAAGGAAATAAATATATGAAGTATGATTATGCGCTTTGTCCACCATTACACCCCTTTTTGTTTTTTATTTTTTACTTTATTTATTTTACAAGGGAAGCTGCATTGTGATTAAAAAAAAAAAACTATGATTACATGTCCATAGTAAAAATAAAAGTAATAAAAAGTGTGTGATGCATGGTTGCAGGCTTACTAAATACTAGCCTGTCACTGTATTTATTGTGTGTGCATATTCAGTGTTATATGTACTGCTTGCTTTAGTAGTAAGAGTTGGTATAGTATTCAGTATAAAGTGACTCATGCCACTCTGTATTAACCACTTTATTCCAGTTATATTTTATTTTATAACTCTTGCTGCCTTCAAATAAATTAACTCATCAGGGTGGTAGTATAAAGGGTAGGATTGCGAGAGGCAGACTGAAAAAGTTGTGACCTCAGGGATAAGGGACTGATTAGAGAGGTGCTAGAGACTGAGCAGCTGGATAAAATTGATTAGAGGGATTATCTGTCTATAGCCAGATGCCCCATAAGGGTTGGCTGTTTGTTTTTGAGTTAGTTGTTTTACAGGGAGGGGCACTAACCCTCCACCAACCCACTTACTGACACATAGGAAACACACATGGGTTGGTTATATGGTTACCACGCAACGTTGTAAATGGTTTCCTGGCTTACAGGAAACCAGCCTGCTAGAAATTGAGCAGTGTGGAGAGCTGCCATTAGGTAACCAGGCCCAGTGTGTGCAGGCATGATGATGATATGAAGCTGTTATAAGTGTTTAGCTTGAAATGAAAGTCTCTCAGTTTGAAAAGCACCAACAAATTTTAACATCATTTTTCACTGTAGCTTTTATGTACATAGCCTGTACAGATTTTAACGTAATTTTTCAGTATATCATGTATGGCCCTAAATTGTCCAATACGGCATGATAAAGTCTCTCAGCTCAAAAAGCATTCACAGTTTTTAAACTTTCACTGTTACTTATATCACTCTAGTCTTTCAGTTCAAAAGGCAGCAACAGATTTCGACTCAGTTTTTCAATATATCTTTTACAAAAAGTTCAAAAGGCAGCAACATATTTTGACTCAGTTTTTCAGTATATCTTACAAAACTAACTCGTCTAGTCGGATAAAGCCTCTGAAGTGAGTAAATTTGTGTTAAGGCAGCAAGAGTACATATAAACTCATTGCTGTGCTTAAAGTGGTTAATGTTAGGGACAACCTGACCCCAGACTACCAATCAGATATGCAACAAGGATAACAGATGGACATTACTTGTGATGAGTCTCCTTAGTTACTATATAAACTCCATTGTAACAAAATAAAATAGTAATAAATGGAGGAAGGATAAGTGATGGAAATTCCTTGTGATGAGTCTTGTAAATAATTAAGAAAAAATAATTGATGGATAAGAGATGGAAATTCCTTGTGATGAGGCTCCTTGGTTACTGTATAAAGAAATAAGTAATGTTAAAAAATGATAACACCAGGAAGTAAATGAAATAACAGTAAATAAGTTAATAGAAGAATAGTAACTTCAGAATTACTTGGTTAATACATATCAGTAATAAATGGAGGAAGTACAGCTTACAGAAATTGCTTGTCATAAGTCTCATTTCTTACTATATAAACTTCTTAATAAATAATACCAGAGCCCGTTTAATCTCATTTGTCCTTTAATAGGTCTCATTTGTATCTAAAGTCTACAGTGAATAAACTACTACTAATACTGTAATAAAGTAACATGAGAGTTCCTTGTAATTGACTCATTTGTATCATTATTAATGGTAAATCACAAGTAGCCTTTTTAGTGCTATTTGGTAATTAAATAATAATCAGATATTCAGTAAATTTGAGAAATATAAGGCTGTTACAATTGCATAAGGAAGTATAGACAGCTAAGATTCCCTGTGTATCTGTAGAAAGCTAAATTGCCATACTCTAGACATTTTCTTTATTCTTCTCTCTGATTAAATACAAGCTTGTTAAAATTTCACATGTGCATATAGAAAGCTAAATTGCCAGTTTCCCACAAATATAGTCAAAGTTGAGATATTTTGCAACATAGATGAGAATTATGACAAGGAATTGCTCTGTATAAATTTGCATCAGAATATTATCATTTAAAACAGTGAATATTAAGAGGAGTAACCAATAACCCTCCATATTAATAGAAGTAATTTATGGGTAATTATTCTTGAAGTCCTGTATTGCATAAATGATTGGGAGTCACACTGGGGAGACATAGGGATATATTCTTATTAACCTCTTTATGTTATGGTGACATGTACAGTTGCTGCCCACCTTACCAACTTTATTACCAACACTTTTTATGATTAGTAATATTTTTATGGTCTGTGTTTATGAACTTACAAATCATCTTTGAGTAGCATTTATAGATATGAACCCTTTCTCAAGATTTATATTTTGTGGTCTGTGCTTATGAACATGTATGGAGGTGGGCATTTTTAGAGAAGCCTTAAATATTTTTATGGTCTGTGCTTACGAAATTTACAGATATGAAAATTTTTGGATGACTATTGATTCTATTGTGGTCCGTGCTTACGAACATATTTTGAGAAACATTGATATTTTTGCAGAGGATACACAGTACACTATAGGGTTGTAATATCAGTAATACATTACAGTACTACAATAAACTGCGTAGAGTACTTATGGAGTCATTAGTGTTAGTGATGCTAATGATTAAAGTATTCATTTCTGCACTTATATTTCTTGTTTTTAGTAATGATTTTAAATATCTGGTATCACATACAGTATAAGTAAACTTATATTTGGCTTCACGTATAGTATTAATGTATTTGAGTAATAGACCAATTTGCAATCCCATTTAAGCTCATTTTGACTTTGATTTTAAGCAAGACTAAAGACAGAAAACTTTGAGCAACAAACCAGTTCTTGATCCCAGTTCAGTGCATTTTAACTTTGAGAGTAACAGACCAATTCTTGATCTCAGTTAAGTTTGTATCAGCTTTGACTTAACAGACCAGTTCTTGATTTGAGTTCAGTTCATATCTGCTTTGAGTAACAGACCAATTCATGAGGCCAGTTAAGCTCATTTTTACTTTGACATTGCATAACAGTTCAAATCTTGATCCTAGATAAGCTCATATCAACTTTGACCTTGCATAATAGACCAAAGCTTGATCCTAGTTAAGCTTATTTCAACTTTGAGAGTATAACAGACCATTTATAATCCCAGTTTAGTTGGGAAGCAACTGTATTTCATTCTTGCTGCCTCCAGACTATTTTATTAACTTTGATGATATAGTTATTAGCGATGGAGCTTTAAATTTTGTAGTGGTGGAGCTTTGAAGGCTCCATAAACATATTAATTTCTGCCAAAAAATATATTAAAAGTCTGGAAGTGGCAAGAATAATATATAAAATGTCATTGGATTGATGGAGTTAAAATGTAATCAGAAAGGGGGAAGGCAAGCATTGTAAATGGACAGTTATGGGATGCTTGTGGCAATCATATTTTATCAGCCTGCATCCTACATAACACATTGTTTTGCAGCGATAGATGTTCAGTACAGTACCATCTTTTTAATTACAAAGTAGTGATTTTCATTATTGTACATACTTCAGAAATTAACGTAAGACTTTCATTATGTGCTCGAATAGTTAACGTGTATTGAACAGTACCAGCGATTTTCATTACGTTTTTCAGAAGTTAACATACAACAGCACCAGGAATTATTGTTGTAAATTTAACAGCACACATATATTGAACAGGACTATTGATTTTCTTTAAGTACTTTGGTATATGTATATTAGCATCAGCAGTAGAGATTTTCAGTACATTTTTAAGAAGCTAACATAATTTATCGGTACATTGTGCTTCAGAAAGTAACGTATTAGTAAGATTTTCGCGACGTTCTTCAGATATAATCGTAATTGTAATACAAGAGCTTGCCTTCCCCCTCATGGTTACATTCTAACACCATCAGTCTAATGACATTTTATTTATTCTTGCTGACATACTATTTTATTAAGTCAATTAGTCTTTAACCTGCAGGAGTTAAAGGCTTGACATTACTGAATAAAATAAGTGGTGTTGGCAAGAATAAAAATGTCACCATATTGAAGAGGTTAATAATGATGAGACAGCTTGTGAAATGCTGTTATTTTAGTGTTTGTCACTGCAGCTTCTGTGAACACTTAACCCCTTCACTACAATGACATCTTTTAGTCTTTCTTGCTATCTCCAGATTATTTTATTTAGCTTAGTGGACTTGTCATGCTGAAGGGGTGACATGAACCCCTTCAGTATGAGAGGTCTTCTTTCATGAGCTAAATAAAATCATCTGGAGATAGCATGAATATAATACTGAAAGATGTCATTATAGTGAAGGGGTTAAGGGCTGTAGTCTTAAACTGTGGGAAGGTGTTCAGCTTCCCCTATCTGTATCTTTTGGTAGTCTTAAAGGGATAGCGTTCCCTTGGGAACAGGAAAGGATTACATCAGCATAGTGTACTGGACCAGTACCCTGTGCCAAGGTAATCCTTTCCTGTTCCCAAGGGAACGCTGTCCTTTTAAGACTACCAAAAGATACAGATAGGGGAAGGTGAACGCCTTCCCACAGTTTAAGACTACAGCCCTAAGTGTTCACTGGCTGTAGTGGCAAACACAAAAATGACAGCATTTCACAAGTTGTTTCATCAAGTCAGCCTGATCTTGTAATAATACTGTCAGGATTATAGGACATCATCCAGCATGAGTGCTTTTAGAGAACTGTCAGGATCATAGGATGTCCAGCACTAGTGCTCCTAGAGAAATAGTACCTGCAGTCATATGAAGGTCTTAATATATAGTGCTGGTAATAATAATGTCAGGATTATAGGACCTCCAGCATCAGTGCTTCTGGAGAACTGTCAGGATCATAGGATGTCCAGCACTAGTGCTCCTAGAGAAATAGTACCTGCAGTCATATGGTCTTAATATATGCTTGCAGTCTCTGTAAGTGCAGTGCTTGCTATGCTAAGTACCTTTATGCCAGGCCTGTTAGTGCAAGTGCTATTTATCCTACATACAGCCACTTATGTTTGTAGAGGTTTTGGACTTAGTCTCTCAGAGGGGATATAGATGCTGCTTATCCTACATACAGCAACTTATGTACACATGCTTTGGACTTATTGTCTAAAGAGGGAATATAGATACAAAAAACTTAATATTTTTCATTTATTCTTCCCAATACCTAAACAAGGCTCCGGAGAAACACTACAAGTCAATCTCACAAAAAAAAATTATTAAAAAAAAAAAATAAAAAATTCAAAAGTTGTGAAAAACTGTGTAGTTTCTTTTGCCGAACTCTCGGACAAAGGCCA
>JAGKTI010005527.1:28906-44550 GCA_018397915.1 Birgus latro | reverse complement strand
GAAATAATGTCACACACAGATAGACAGGGCCGGAGGACTTGGCGACAGGAGGGTGTGACTGGGGCTTGCTGCAGTTTGAGGCCCAGTAGCAGTGGAGGGTCCAGGTCAGCGCCCTGCGTCGGGTGGTCCTAGGGTCATCGGGGCTTCCGGGGCCTGCGTCAGGAGGCCGACCCATCATCGTCTCATCCAGGAGTGGTGAGAGGTCTGTGGTAGGGGGTGTGCCCTTCTGCTAGAGTACGGGGCTCGGGCCTAGGGGCTGGGCACGAACGGGGAGAGTGGGCGCACTTGCCTGCGCTTACCCTGCCGGCAAAGAGGTGATCGTGTGGGGATAGGGAGGTCTCGCCCCGGGATACTGGGGACGCCTCGGCTGGTCCTGGGGCTGTGGTCTCACTGCTGAGCCTCCATCAGGTGTGGGCAGTGGCAGCTTAGGGCAGCAGAGTCCGATAGGGGCTGGGTTCGCCGGGGGTCAAGGGAGAGGGCTAAGACTCTGGACACGAGGGGTCCTTGCCAGGCCTCCTCCAACTGCTGGTCGAGGGGGAGGATGTCCCTGTGGGGAAAGAGGGAGGGCACTTGCTGTGACCCTTTCTTTTTGGTCTTTTAGTGGAGCAGCAAGGTGGCCATCTCCTAGGTGCAGCAAGGTGGCCGTCACCATTCCTCCTTTTGTGGAGTTATTAGAGCGAGGGCAGCTGGTGTCCATCTCCTCCCCATGTACAGCAAGGTGGCCGTCACTATACCTCCTTTTGTGGAGTTAGAGCAAGGGCGGCTGGTGTCCGACTCCTCCCCATGTGCGGCCAGGTGGCCATCACTATACGAGTACCTCCTTTTGTAGAGTTAGAGGGAGGCCAGCTGATGTCCGTCTCCTCCCCGTGTGCGGCAAGGTGGCCATCATCCGGTGTGAGTGAGTGTGACAAGGTGGCTGTCACTTGTCCTCCTTTTGTGGAGTTAGAGCGAGGGCGGCTGGTGTCCATCTCCCCCCCATATGCGGCAAGGTGGCTGTCACCCGGTGTGAGTAAGTACAGCAAGGTGGCCGACACTCTACCTCCTTTTGTGGAGTTATAGCGAGGGCTGCAAGGTGGCCGTCACCCGGTATGGCTGAGGGACGGAAGCAGCAAGTGGGCAGCTGGTGGCCGACTCCAAGGTGCTGTCTGGGGCTAAAGGAGTAGCCCCACCCTGAACCTGGCGACGTCTGGTCTAGTGGAGGTGTAATTTGCCATGACTGTAACCTAGGCAGTGGGTCACCTGAGCACGAGAGGGGCGTGCAGGAGAGACGCAGGTGTACCCGTCTCGTATGGACCCCACGCCACTCATTTCCGCTCCCTGGGTATCTCCTCCTTGGGTGGGTGTTTTGCCCAGGTAAGGTTGATAGGGAGCTTCGGTATTTCGCCATGTGTCGAGGCTCTGCATTTCAGTATATATTCATATGTGTGTGTGTGTGTGTGTGTGGTAGCGACCATCATCCTCTCACTTGGTTCAGTGCTCCTTGTTACTTCCTTCACCTTTATCATTCTTTTTCTGTCTGGTCCCCTTCCTGTTTTAACCATCCTGTCACTTTTTATTACTCTTCTTTCCTTTTCAGGAAAGCCTAATGGTTTCCTGTAAGCCAGGAAACCATTTACAACGCTGGGTGGTGACCACTGAGCTCTATCATGGAAGCTTTCTCATGTGTAGCTCCAAAGGCTCAGGGCGGCGCTAACAATGTTTATGCAGCACTCCTGACGCCCGCAACTTTTGAAATCCGATCTATCTATCTATTGCCAGACGCCTCAATCCCGCAAGGGGTGGCCACAAACAAATCGCCTCCATGTCGCTCTGTTCCCCTCCATTTCACCACCCCGCTCCCAACTCCCCTCCCCCCTCTCTCATTTACCTCTCCACTCCATCCCTCCATCTCATCCTCGGCCTTCCCCTCCCTCTCGCCCCCTCCACCTCACTCACATACACTCTCCTCGTCAGTCTTTCACTTTCCATCCTTTCCACATGCCCAAACCACCTTAACGTGTTTCTCCTAACGCCTCCTATCACGTCCACAACCACAGCACAACGCTCCTTCACTTCCTCATTTGTTAGTCTGTCTCTCCATGTGACTCCACATGCTCCTCTCAAATAACTCATTTCTACTGCTGTCACTCTTGACTTCTGTCCTTCCAACAGGGTCCAAGCTTCACTTCCATACGTTAGAGTTGGTATCATAATACTGTCATGTAACAACTTTTTCACTTCCATGCTCACCTCCCTGTTTCTTATCACTGCTTTCAACGAACCAGCAACCTTCCTTCCCTGCTGCATCCTTTCGAGCACTTCACCCTCCAGACTTCCATCCTTACTCACCACACTACCGAAGTACTTAAATGCACTCACATTCTCCATATCCTCCCCATCCAATCTCACTGTACATTCACTGGCTTCACTCCTCTCGAAGACCACCACTTTACTCTTCCCTACATTCACTTTTAGATTCCGTTTCTTACACACTCTCCCAAACTCATCTACCAAGCCTTGCAGCTCCCCTTCGTCTTCGCTCAACAACACAGTATCATCTGCAAACAACAGTACAGGGAGTTTCCAAACACTGCCCTCTCTCACTAGGACCGCTCCAACATCCACTGCCCGACCTTGTATCTCTTTTATAACCCCATCCACGTACAGATTGAACAACCATGGAGACATGACACATCCTTGTTTCAATCCAACCTTCAAATGGAAAGATTCACTCAGTTTGCCATCCACACGCACTCTTCACTGCCTTCGACAACTTCCCATCCACTCCATATATTCTTAATACTTTTCACAATCCTTGTCTTTCCACCCTGTCATATGCTTTCTCCAGATCCATGAAGGCTGCATACAACTTCTTTCTCCTCTCTAGAAACTTTTCCACTAAGGATCTAAGAATGAGTATCTGGTCTACACAACCTCTTCCCTTCCTAAAACCTCCTTGTTCTTCTCCAACTAATTCCTCAGCAATTTCCCTAACTCTGTCAATAAGTATCCTACCATATACTTTTCCTATTACACTGAGAAGGCAAATGCCCCTATGATTACCACACACTGCTTTTTCCCCTTTTCCTTTGTACAGAGGAATAATTATACCTGACTTCCAATTCTCCGAGACTCTACCCTCCTCCCAAGCCAATCTACACACCTTCCACATCCATTCTTTTACTATCTCTCCCCCATGCTTCAGCATTTCACCACACACTCCATCAATTCCCGGGGCTTTCCCCATTTTAACTTTCTTCATTGCTTCCACCATTTCCATCCTACTGATTTCTTCCTTTCTTCTCACAACCCTCCTTCTCCCCGCCATTCCCCAGCCACTTATACTTGCATTACTTTCATTCTTTATGTTCAACAGTTCATTAAAGTGTTCTCTCCATCTGTTTACTTTTTCTCCCTTCTCCACTAGTGATCTACCATTTTTATCTTTCACACCCCCACTGACTTCGTTGGCACCCTGTCTAGTTCTCTTTACCTCCTTCCAGAACATTTTCTTACATTCATTCCTTCCAAATTCCTCATCCACTTTCTTCTTACTCTCTCTTACTAATCTTTTCACCTCTCTCCTCCTCTCTACATATAACTCTCTCGTCCGTCTCTCAGCTTCTTCTACGCCCGTTCCTCATCCACTCATTATATGCTTTCTTCTTTTGTGCCACAGCCTCTCTCACCTCTTCAGTCCACCATGCTGTTCCCTGAACCCCCTTTCGTCTTCTCTTTACCCCACACACCACCTCACATGCTGCACAGATGAATCCGCTAAATATAGCACCATGGTCCACTGCACAGCTAAAATTTAGTGCCATGGTCCACTGTGCAGCTTATGAAAGCAACAGGGAAACAGAGACAGCAAGCTAAGAACAGGTTTCCATGATAGCGTGGAGGCGACGAGTGTGGTGTTTCAATATGGCGGCCGGTCGCACGCTCGCTGTGAAGATAGCCCCTCCAGTTGTGGTAACTATGTAACCAGCGCCATTTTTATATTGAATATTTGGCATTTTTCATAATTTGAATATCTGATATTGTGCTAGAAAATTTACTGCTGCATATACTAAAGTACACAGAGTAGCGCACATACTGGAGCAAATGATCAGCTGATTTAACTCGTCAGCTGAGAGGGCCGCGGCGTGGGTTTGTTTGTATCTGGATGACGGGACAATGTGAGTCAATATTCTATGTTCGTTTTGATTAACATTTTGTTTTTGCATTGTTAACGTCGTTCATATATTTATGGAATAGGTATGGAAGCTGCAGGTAGGCTAATATTTAAAGGCAAGTGGATTATGTACGGTACGGTAGACAGTAAGGATCAAGACAGTATGACGTGAGTGGGCCTCTGGACTGGGAATGTAGTCAAACCCTCACGACCCCAGTACAACACTGACCCACGACCACTGTTGTTGTAGACTAACCGGAGAGAAGTGGAACCCAGTATACTTGCATAACAGTGTAACTGGTGTGTGTTTGAAGTGATGTCGTGCGTAGGGTAGGGTGCACGTTAAGCGATGTCAGGTGCAGTGTTTTAATGTAGCTTGACTTTTTTTCCCCTTCACTCCAGTATTTGTGACAAACAGAATAGATGTAATTATCTTTTGGGGGTGAAACTGCAGGAGGGCTCCCTTGCATGAAATTTGCAGTGGTATATTTTTCTTGATACACCATAACATAATTATCATTGTGATGGCTTTAAAAAGTTGTGTAAATGTGTAATTTTGATGATGTTAACTATGGAACCATCAGTTTTATAGGCAAACCGTGGCAAGCAGCCACCCACCATGACTCTTAAGTTGATTTGCCTGCATAGTTAGTCTGTCACTAATTGTTCATCCCTACCAAACTAACCTAATATGACCTTATCTAACCCAATCCTGCTAAATTAACGTAACTGGTGTAATTTTCCTTCATTGCATCCATATCCGTCAGTAATTTCAGTGTGCTCTATAGCATTGTATCCCAAAATTAGGGGGATCTTCTCTGTGGCATTTCCTTCACTAATGCATCGTAATGTACGTTTTGGTACCAATCTGTAAGTAATTTCTCCGATCATGATGCACGACCTTCATTCTGCTGTAGCTCCGATCCACAGCGGTGCTAAAGAGACCTAAACTACAAACTCTTCCTAAGACAGAACATACAAAGGTCATCAGCCTGTGGAAGTTTTCTTTGGTACATTAAACATCAAGTATATGAAAGAGGGGGGGTGTGAGTTGGGAGCGTGGTAGTGAAATGGCAGGGGACAGAGTGACAATGAGGCGATTTGTTTGTGGCCACCCCTTGTGGGATTGAGGCGTCTGTTAATAGATAGATAGATAGATTCTCATCAGAGGTTTATGATGAGGAAGGGTTCAGTCCATGTCTTCTTGCTATTTCATGTTGTACAGTGGGATCTGTTACAGGTTGCATATTTAAATGAAGATGATATGAGATTTTTAGATTATCTGATTATGCTATGTACTGATGAGTACAAATCAGGAATAATATGGTTTTTAACAATGTTAGCTGTATGCCTTGTGATATTTTTTAGTCCAGACCACTATAGCTACTGCCACACCATTTGATCTTCCACTGCACTGTATCAGTTCATTAGGCTAGAATTCTTGTGCAGTGCTCTAAGGGAAATGTGACAGTGGTTCTCTTTTGTGGAGTCAAGTGATCTTGTTCATATGATTTTTGAAGAGTCACTTCCCAAGTTTATATGTCCAAGTAAAAATGTATGGATTTTAGAACCCTGAGATCATTGTCTTTGTGATGTGGATGGATCACAACATGAACTCAAAAGAAAGGCTCAGGTAAGTGTTGGATTACATCCTTCTTTATGTTGCACCTGAGCTCAGGTTTCTGGCAGATGAACTGTAGCTACCCCATGGTGTGAAGACTGTGATTAATAACTGCATAGTTATGTCACCTGTCACCTAGGTATGAGGCTTGATGGGCACAATGTATGAGCTGTTACCTCTCCTTTTCCAGTTGAATGCCCATGAGCAAGAACTTGACAGTTGCTGGTTGAGTGCCCAGTATGCTCATGGCATCTGGAGTAAAAGTATTAATGGTACTGTATGCTGATTGTGGGAATGAAACACAGGATGATTCCTTTGTGCCTAGCTTTTTTCATGAGCAGTCCTTCTGTAACAGTCACTGCAGGGAGTAGACTATAGCACCAGTCTAAGAGGACAGTACTGCTAAGGTTGATGGTAAGCTGATGATAGGGAGAGCTGGAGCTTCTGTGTCATCAGCCCTCGGAGCCAGCTTCTGACCATCCTTCTTTGTTGAACTTTTTCAGTGTTTCACTGAGAATAGTCCAACATACTCTCCTGTATAACTTTCTCCAACTGTCAGCACCAAACTACATGCACATTTTACAGCACACTTCCTTTTCATTAAAAAAAAAAAAAAAAAAAAAAAAGCATCTCAACACCCAGCCTCGGAGTCCTTGGGGGAGGGGGGACCATAAATGCCCCCACCATCGGTCCCTCTTCCGGTGGCGGGAGATGCCTGGAACCACTGTCTGACACACTTCTTCATTTCTGTAACATTCACAGCCTTTCCTCTAATTTTTTGTCTGCTGAACATCACCTCCCTTCCTGTAACTTCACTTTCCCTACCTTACAGAGACCCAGCTGTCTGAGGCAGCTGATAACAAACCCTTCTCTGTATCCTACTATTGTATGTTGTGTATACTCACTTCAAAGCCAAAGGTGTTTGTTGTGTATATGTGCGCAACAACATTCTTGCTCTCACATTCCTGAACTTGAATCTTCTGAATTCTCTATTCTCTGACGTCGGCTATCCAGTCATTCTCTGTCTAAATGTATCTGTGCTCTTCACTAAATTCCCTAATTCTGCTGACGATGAAATTGTTTTGGACTGTCATACTTCAAAGATGGAACACATCACAGTCTCCTTTCCCTGAAATCTGCATGTAAGTGATTTCAGTGTTCACCACCATCTCTGGCTCTCCTCTCCTTTCACTGATACACTTGGTGAGCAAGCCTACATCTTCTCTATCCTTAATGACCTAGAGCAGCTTGTACAGCGTCCTGCTGGTATCCCATATTGCCTTAGACAGAGTTCCAACATATTTGGCCTTTTCCATACAACTAATCCTTATGTTATGCTGTTAATCTTTTTCTCCATTGGGCTCCTCCAATCACAACCTTAACTAGCTAGTTACTCTAGATCATGTCAGTGGATTTCGTCCGATTTCACTGAGGTTTGGCACACTTATAGGGGACTATGAGAGATAAAGATCAGTACCTCACAATTGAAAATCGGTTTGTTAGTTTCTGAATTAGGTACAAATTAGGGTAAACTAATTACCACTTCTAAAAATCGATCGTGTCCTACAAAATCCCCAATATCATCTTATTTGGGTGTTTACTCAATTCACAGAAGGTGTTTATTTTGTGTTCATACATTTTTTATATCATATCTAATTATGAAATTAGGTGATTAGGAAATGAGGTGAAATTTGTTTTTTCCGATTTGTTGACTTTGAAAACATGCTGTGGCTGAACAGGGGGGAGTAAAAGATAATACTGACACAGATTATAGAACTCATTGTGCGCTTCCGATTGGTATATGAACGATCCCTGTACAACCAATAGTTAATGAGCCTATTGATATCAAATTTCGCTAACTTACATTTTGAGAAAATGGCATGTGAAGTTCTTTTGGCTTTGAAGACATGCTGTGCACAAATGGGGGGGGGAGTAGAAGAAAGTGCTGGACACAGATTATACAGTAAGACCTCACTATAATGGACTAATTGGGGCCCAAGCCATTCCAAAAAAGGTGAAATTCTGATAAAAGCGACATCCAGGCTTCCCTCTACTAACTTGGACTTTTTCCGATATATCAGACGTTAGTCTAGATGACACCAACGGTTTTAAAACTGTTTTCACTACCATTGAAGACTGTACTGTATTATACTTTCACTACAATAATCAAGTGGTTGGTATACTTGTAATACTGTACTGTACACTGATTAATATGTCATTTATTTACCATACCTTATTGTGGTGAACATAGCTGAAGTGGTCAGGCAGTCCAGACTGCTTCTGGCTTTATCGGACTTTTTCCGATATATAGGAATTTAGTCCAGTAGCTCCTCCATCTATCTATCTATCTATCTATAGCCTGACGCCCTAATCCTGCAAAGGGTGGCCGCAGACAAAATGCCTCCAAGTTGCTCTGTCACCCACCATTTGCCCACCCACCCTCCAGCTCACTCCCTCCTCCCTCATATACCTCTCAACTCCATCCCTCCACCTCATTCTCGGCCTTCCCCTCCCTCCACCCCACTCCACCCCACCTGCATACACCTTCTTAGTCAGAGTTTCATTCTCTATTCTCTCCACATGTCCAAACCACCTCAGTGTATTTCTCCTAATCTTCTCAACCACATCCACATCCACCCCACAACATTCCTTCACTTCTTCATTCGTCGACCTGTCCCTCCATGTCACTCCACATGCTCCTCTCAGGTAACTCATTTCCACTGCTCACACTCTTGACTTGTTACCCTCTAGCAAGGTCCATGCCTCGCTTCCATACGTCAGGGTAGGGATCACGATACTATCATGCAGTGACTTCTTGACTTCCATACTCACCTCCCTATTTCTCATCACCGCTTTCAATGAACCAACAACCTTCCTTCCCTGCTGTACCCTTTCAAGTATTTCATCCCCAAAACTTCCATATTTACTCATCACACTGCCCAAGTACTTGAATGTACTCACATTCTCCATATCCTCACCATCCAACCTCATTGTGCATTCTGTGACTTCATTCCCCTCAAACACCATAACTTTACTCTTGTTCACATTCCTCTTCTTACACACTGTCCCAAATTCATTCACCAAACCTTGCAACTCCCCTTCATCTTCACTTAACAATACTGTATCATCAGCAAACAACAACACTGGAATCTTCCACATCTCACCCTCATTCATTAGAGCCACCCCTACATCCACTGCCCTGCCTTGCACCTCCTTTACAACCCCATCCATGTATATATTAAACAGCCTTGGAGACATCACACAACTCTGTTTCAGTCCCACTTTCAGATCAAAGAACTCACTTAGCTCTCCAACCACTCGCACATTAGCCCTAGCTCCTTCGTACATGCTCTTCACAGCACTCGACAATTTCCCCTCCACTCCATATATTCTTAATACCTTCCACATACCTTGCCTATCTATTCTGTCATAAGCTTTCTCCAAGTCCATGAAGGCAGCATACACTTTCTTTCCCTTCTCTAGATACTTCTCCATTAAACATCTTAGAACTAATATCTGATCTACACACCCTTTTCCCTTCCTAAATCCCCCTTGTTCTTCTCCAACTAACTCCTCTGTTATATGCCTAACCCTATCAATAAGTATTCTGCCATATATCTTTCCAGTCACACTAAGAAGAGGCAGATAATAAGAGTGAAGTTAGATCAGTGTATTCTCACAGTTACTTGTAGAAGAACATTATGTTTAAAGTGTCCCTAGTAGGTCACAGTCAAATCCCTCAGTCATTGTAGATTAATTCGGTGGTGGAATTGAGAATATATCAGGCCCCTGGTGCCAAGGCGAGAACTTTTTTCCCTGATGACCGAGTAAATGGAATATTAGAATGGAAACACGATCTATGCATACTCTGGATAGGAAGCAATGACATTAGTTGGCATACGACTCCAGGCCAAATAGCTCGTGACATCAAACAGATTGCAGGAGCCATAGAGAGTAGTTGTGAGGCAGTAGTCCGTATTTGTCTAGTGGAACCCCATATTTACCGGGGAAACGCCGCAATCTCTACTGAGGGTTACCGAACATTCCAAAATGCCATCATTCGGAAAATAAAACGTAAGGCAAAGTACAAGGTGGTCCAGTTCAATACAGCATATTATGCGGGAACACTAGCAGATGGAGTTCACTGGTCAGATGAGGCAAAGAGTAAAGTAAAAGATAAACTGTTGGCAGTGATAAAGGGATATATGGTCTAGTGGATTGGGAAGCCTGTAGAAGTAAGAGTTATTCTTTTCATAACACCATGAGTTGGTGAGATGTAGAAACTTGGTTTAAGGAGGAGGAATTCTCTCCTAGACTAACTCCGTTAGCCCATGAGCTCGACCAGCTTGAACCGCAGCAGTTCCTTTCGAAATCAGACTATCCTCAGTTTCCTGACCGATCTCTAACAATGTTAGGAAAGGGGAACCTCACAAAGCCTCGTGATATTCCAACTCTAGAACTTGGCCAATTACAGGGTATTGATGTGGCACCTCGCCTGGAAATGTTTTTTGAAGCAGTGGAACAGTGTGGCCAGGATGATGGGATGCGCATACAAATCGCAAAGAGTCGAATGAGCTTGGAACTTGCCATTTTCATTCATAACAACCAGACTAAAAATCGAGTAACCTCATGGTCAGCATTCAAGGCATTCCTTAGAGCAGAGTTTGCTATTGAAGTGAGTATTGACCGGGCATGGCAGGAGCTGGATTCAGCCTGTTATGATTGGGCAGAATCACCTCAGGCCTTTACACACCGCTTTATTTGCCAACACGTGGCCATAGAACATAAATTTCCTAGTGAGAAATTCCTAACCAAGACAGAACTATCAAGCGAAAATTGTGGTATGGGTTACCTCTTCCATCAAGAGTAAAACTCAAAGGTTTCCTAGATGACGAATACCCGTTGAGAATGTTTATTGACAGAATTGAACATGAACACCAACTATTGGAAGTGAGTCAATCATCTCGGGTCAATGCGGTGCCTTCCAAGAGAAGTGCGAAGGAAAAGGAGGTGGGAAACTGGCTATCGCTATCCACCTCGTCGAATCAGAGTGATATTTTGAGTCCAGATGGACCGAGAGACGAAGTGAAGGAACTAAAACGCCGGATCCATGAGCTTAAATCTAACCTAGCACAAGCAAATAAGGGACGGCCTAGTACCCCCAAAGTATATAGTGATAAACACTGTGCTCATTGTCTCACTGTATCTCACAACCTCCGAGACTGTTGGCGGAAACCCCCTCCTGGGCATTGTTTTGATTGTCGCAGACCTGGATGTCGGTGTGGTGAACGTGGGTGCCCTGGACATACAGCACCGCAGCTCAAAATGTCTCTCCGAAAGTATCTCATGGACTGTCTCAACAAATATGACTAGCCGGCGGCCAAACATCTCCCACTATCAGTGTAATAATAAATGGGAGAATAATAGAAGCTGTCGTGGACACCGGTAATAGCTACACTTTAATTAAGGAGTCCGCAATCAAAGGGACTGGGGGAGAACTGAATGCATGTTGAAACCCGCCGCGCTTACAAGGAGTCACAGGCGTACCTCTGAGAGTACTGTATTAGGAATGTTGTGAGCTGAGATAATGGTTGGTGACAAAAAAATGCATAAACAATGGTTCCCGGTAGTACCAAATTCTTACATCAGTACTGACATACTCCTGGGATGTGACGTGTTGAGCCAAGCTCCAGTCATGTGGTATGGGGTGAAGAGAGTTATGATCTGGGGAGGCGCCCCTTACATGTTGAATCATATCCGCCGTCAGAAGAACAAAGTGGGGAGAGTGAGAGTTGATCCAGTAGAACTTTCTAATCCAAAACAAACCTTCTCACAGATTAACCTCCTTACTACAGTACAGGTAGACCCTTACCAGTCTAAATTCATGTCTGTACCTGTAAAAGAAGACCCAACAACTAATCTCATCTACCCTCAACCTAGGGTTAATCATAATAGTCATCCTTATTTGGTCCAAGTAAATGAGGCAATACCATCTACTTCCCACTTATTAACACCGCCAAAAAGGTAAAAGTATTTCGTAAGGGTACCATTATCGGATCATTCGAGAGAGTGGCCAATCCAATTCCTGACAAAATTAACCACTAAAATACACAACGATCTTCTCCCAGAGAACGATCACGTCAAACAAAACGGAACACGTTCTCAGAAACTGAAAGCTTTGATCAGTGAACAGAATTGGCAACCAGCGAGAAGATTTACCTGAGTTGATCCTTGAGTATGACCCTCTTTTTACTGTATTCTTGACTAAGGGGAGTTAGGCCTGATCAGGGGTCCTCCAGCTCATATTAAAGTCACAAACCCTCAGCCCAGTCATGGACCTATGTATCGCTATCCAATTCAAGCAAAACAAATTATCACTGAGATGTTGAGGGACATGGAGGACAGAGAGATCATTGAAAGGTCCACAGCAGCCTGGTTGTCACCTATCGTCCTTGTTAATAAACCCGATGGTAGTAAACGAATGTGTCTCGATTATCGCCACATAAACCAACACCTCGCGGCGGATGTCTACCCGCTTCCACGGCTAGAGGAGTTAGTAGAACAAGCAGCCGGACATCAGTATTATGTCACACTGGACATGCGAGAGGCGTATTTCCAAATTTTGTTAGATGAGGAGAGTCGTGATCTCACTACCAGTGATGGGGTAGCTCTCTGTCAATTCAGACGCCTTCCTTTCGGTCTCAACTGTTCCCCCGCAATTTTCTCATGACAAATGGTCACCTTATTAGCACCTCTTCTACAGAAGGGTTGGGCCAAAAATTGTTTAGATGATTTAATCTTATGGGCCCCCAGTTTTCCTACTCTTTTGGAGCGATTGAAACAACTTTTCAAGCTACTTGCTCTTAGCGGGGTGAAATTAAATCTCAGTAATTGTGAATTTGGATGTAAGGAAGTGACCCTCCTGGGTCACCAGATTTCGGCAGAGGGAAGTAAGCCGGATCCGAAAAACGTAGAAGCCATAGTGAAGATGAAGCCACCCACCACTGTGAAGGAAGTGAGACGATTCCTCGGAATGTGTGGGTTTTATAGAAAACATGTACCATCGTTCGCGTGGATTGCTACACCACTTACCAATTTGACTAAATCTCGAACGACATTTCACTGGACGGGCGAATGTCAGAAGTCTTTTGAACATCTCAAATCTTGCCTTACAAATGCCCCTGTTTTGGTTAGAGCTCGGGTAGAGCAACTGTTCGTTCTTACTACGGACGCCAGTAACACTCATGTTGGAGGAGCCCTTAGTCAAATCCAAGCTGACGGTACCAACAAGCCAATCGGGTACTTCTAAAAAAAATTGACCCCTTGCGAGTCTCGATATTCAGCCACAGACAAGGAGGCTCTAGTAGTAGTTCTCGCATGCCGGAACTTTCATCACTACTTATGGGGTACATGGTTCACAGTGATCACAGATCACCAACCTCTAACAAGCATATTCAGACGCAGAACTAAATCACCTAGGATGAACCGATGGTTTCTGGAAATGAGGGAATATAACTATGACATTCAATACCTCAAAGGCAAGGATAATTTTGTCACGCCCAGTTTGAGTGGTAGTCCGTTTGCCTGAAGCCAAATGGCTTGGGTTAGACCAACAACAAATGAGAGACTGCCAGAGAGAAGAACCAGTATGGGGAGAACTTGCGCAGTATCTGGAAGGTGGTAGAATCCCTGCTAAAAGATTACCAAAGACTACGTTAGATCAGTTTGCCTTGGTAGATGAGATATTATATTTTGTACGTGAAAAGGCGGATGGTAGTCTTCATTATAGTCTCATAGTTCCTCGTACCTTAGTTGTTCAGGCTCTACAACATGCCCATGAATTAACAGGCCATCTAGGGCAAAAGAAAACTATAAAAAAAACTGAAGAACTCTATCACTGGCAAAATCTCAAAGTCTGTGTAAGTGAGTATGTAAAACAATGTGTAACTTGTCAAAGGTTTAAACAGGACACTGGTTTGCAGCAACAGTTGAAGGAATTACCCCCAGTGAATAAACCACTGGAGAGGATTGGAACAGATTTCACTGACATGGTTGCTTGAGTCCAGGGTTATCGCTATGTGCTTACGGTAGTGGACCACTATAGTCGCTTCGTTAGGTTCTTACCTCTTACAACAAAACAGACCACACACATCACAGACAAACTTGGGCAGTATGTGGCAGACTATGGCACACGCTGCGGAATTGTCCTGGACAACGGAGGCGAGTTCATCAGCAGAGACTTTCAACGGTTTTGCTAGCGACACCAAATCACCCTGTACTACACGACCCCTTATCATCCCCAAGGGAATGGAGTAACTGAGAGGATGCACAGGACCCTGAAGTCAAGCCTTTCCGCCTTATGTCAGGGCCACCCTCTCCATTGGCCCCAATTGCTCCAGTCCTGTCAGATCGCCATGAATCAGGCGGTACATATGTCTACGGGACAGCAACCTTACTTCGCATTCTTCTCTCGCCACCCTCCCAGACTGGTCAGTGCACCATTACCCTCAGTCGATGGCGAGGAAGATGAGATCACGGTTGCCCATGCACTCATTTGGGATACTCATCGAAACATGTCGAGAAGGTGCAGAGACGTGGCTAACCGAAGGCGAAAGAACCAAGTGGTTGGAGTTGGAACCTTTGTGTGGATTAAAAAAGAATCTGTGATACCTGGTACATGTCGAAAGCTTAATGTGAAATGGGATGGTCCATATATGCAGGACAAGTAAAACCCTATTATGGAGGGGAAGAGTGGCTCTTGGAACCCCCGGAAGAAGCATTTGTACCTGACCCAGTGGACGATCAATTACTGCCACATGAAAGACGTCCTCCCCTTAGACTAACTGAAGAATGTTGAAGTGTTGTGAAGTGGGTTAGTGCAGTATCAAGTTAAGAGTACGTTTCGTTTTTCGTTTTTGAAGGCTCCAACATGCTAGCATGCGTCGGCCTTGGTCACCTAATGACGGCTCTCCATGCTGCTCGATCCCTGGCAGCCTCCCTGTTCAGTCCCTTAACCCTTAAGTCACACTTAATGACCTCGTCCCATATCTTTCTCAGTCTACCCCTCCCAACTCCTTCCCCAGTATTAACACCTCTCACCCTCTGTACCCAGTTATCATCCCCCATCCTCTCCACATGTCCAAACCACCTCAGCCTACCTCTCCTCATCACAACACCAATACATTCCAGTCCCATCCTACCTCTCAACTCTTCCATTGTAAACCCAGCCCCCCCAGGCCTTGCACGCAGGGACGCACTGCACGTCCACCTATTCATTGTCATTTCTGTACGTTTAAACCTGCGAATATCCTCTTCCTTTACTGCCCAGGTCTCACTACCATACAGCATCACACTCCTAACACATGCTGCATACAAAGACCCCTTAGCATGTAAGGAGAGTCCTCTCAACGTCAGGAGAGGCAACAGCTCCCTGAACTTCTTCCAACCACTTCTCACCCTAGCAACCGAGCTAACTCCAGCCCCACCTCTGGCACATAACATATCTCCCAAATAACGAAACTCCTCCACACACTCAAGAGACTCACCTGCAAGTTCAACCCTCTCACGCCTAACAATCTCCACCTGCTCTCCCCGACACGCCGCACACATGAAATCAGCATCATCTCGCAGTCTACCTCTAATACCACTACATCTCTTGTGCACCCATTTATCACAAACACTACACAAGATGGAATTACTTCCCACACCCTTGTGGCAAACTGCACATGGCCACTCTCCCTCTCCTCTGATTGTACCGCCACCAACCCTAGATATCATCACTTTTGTTTTATCTGCATTTACCCTTAAGCCCTTGTACCCCATACCATCTCTCCACTTCTTAAATCTTTCCTCCGCCTCCTTTTCATTCTC